>JASDQU010300696.1:0-13766 GCA_032191745.1 Picea mariana
TTCTGTGACAATACTTCAGCAATTGCTCTATCCAAAAATCATGTGTTTCACAAGAAAAGCAAACACATTGACACTCGTTTTCATTTCATACGCGAGCTAGTCAATAATGGTGATATTGTACTACAATTCTGTGGTTCTCGAGATCAGCTTGCTGATATCTTTACAAAGCCACTAGGAAAATCTGTTTTTGATTTTCAGAGACAACACTTAGGCATAATCAATGCTGATGTTTGTAACTGTTGAGTTTAAGAGGGAGTGTTAAATATAATGTAACCTCAACATGATGACTGTACACTGCCAGCTGTTCTGGCCAACTGTACTTTCTATTCTTGATTTGCTTGAGCCTATTTAGCTCAGCTATTTCCCTTTACATACTAACTTCTTCATGATCCTCTTCATGTACTCATTTTGTACTCTTCTTCTTATATTCTAATATACTGTTTTCTGTTTTATTATTTCTCCTTGCATTTCTTGCTTCACAATTTATCACATCAAATGTTTTAATGCCATCCCAAGTAAGTATCCAAAGATAAGAAACAAAATCACTTGCTACTTCAAATCAATCTGATAGTCGCATATCCATCATGGAACAAGAAGAAGAACTAAAAGCTAAGGCATAGTCGATATGCGGAAGCTAAAATACTACATATGGAAGCATACTCTCATGGGTTGTGTAGGTGGTAGGTGCCTTTGGATATGCGAAAGCTAAAATACTGCATTTCGTCACTGTGGCAAGCATGATTTTTGCGCTCTTTCTCAAAGATAGAGACAATATCATATCTAAAGTAGAAATTTATTGCATTCCTTTTACAACCATGGAAGTGCATGTTTTTCAGTGAATTTGGTGCAACATTATAACTTCGTAGTAGTGGGCGAGTTTCTAGCAAAAGGATCCGCCAAAAAATGTTTTCAAAAATTCTTACATTTGAAGTGGGCTAGTTCGATCTAGACCTAAATTCCAATGAAGCTATTTGTTCAAAGATTTCCAAGGAAGCCAATGGGGAAAGTAGCCAATTATTTTTCCATTATATTAGTTTTTAGCAAATCTATTTATCAATTGTTTGACATTGTTAAAACCCTATATATATGCAACAAATCTAATTATTACACTGATGGCATTATTTTAAGGGAGGTTCCCTCGGCCCTTAGTCATCTATCTGCATCCTATTGAACCCTGCCATGTGTCGGCTATCCACATCCTATTGAACCCTACCATGTGTCGGTCATCCACATCCTATTGAACTCTTCCATGTATTGAACCCTGCTAGATCCCCTCTATGTATTGAATTCTTCCACATCCCTACCACGTGTTGGAATTCTTGTGTTTTGTTTTCCTGTTTTGGTGTTATTCCTTTTTTATGAGTTGATTTCTCTTGCACTCTATCTCTGTAGTAAATGAGCCCCCATTGTACATTTACTCAGGCCACTTTTTTCTTTTTTAGTAATTGTACTCAACACACTATCNGGGAACGAACCTAATCTCATGGGCATCAAAGAAGCAGCCAATTGTTTCAATATCTTCTGCAGAGGCAGAGTATGTCGCTGCTACCTTAGCTTCCTGTCAAGCTGTGTGAATTAGAAGAATATTGAAAGATATGTCACATACAGAAAAGGATCCAACTCCTATATTCTGTGATAATACTTCAGCAATTTCTCTATCCAAAAATCATGTGTTTCACAAGAAAAGCAAACACATTGACACTCGTTTTCATTTCATACATGAGCTAGTCAATAATGGTGATATTGTACTACAATTCTATGGTTCTCGAGATCAGCTTGCGGATATCTTTACAAAGCAACTGGGAAAATCTGTTTTTGATTTTCAGAGACAACACTTAGGCATAATCAGTGCTGATGTTTGTAACTGTTGAGTTTAAGAGGGAGTGTTAAATATAATGTAACCTCAACAGGCTGACTGTACACTGCCAGTTGTTCTGGCTAGCTGTACTTTCTATTCTTGATTTGCTTGAGCCTATTTAGCTCAGCTATTTCCCTTTGCATACTAACTTCTTCATGATCCTCTTCATGTACTTGTTTTGTACTCTTCTTCTTATATTCTAATATACTATTTTCTGTTCTATTCTTTCTCTCTGCATTTCTTGCTTCACAATTTATCACATCAAACGTTTTAATGCCATCCCAAGTAAGTAGCCAAAGATTAGAAACAAAATCACTTGCTACTTCAAATCAATCTGATAGTCGCATATCCATCCTGGAACAAGAAGAAGAACTGAAAGATAAGGCATAGTAGATATGTGAAAGCTAAAATACAGTATATGGAAGCATACTCTCATGGGTTGTGTAGGTGGTAGGTGCCTTTGGATATGTGGAAGCTAAAATACTGCATTTCGTCACTATGGCAAGCATGATTTTTGCGCTCTTTCTCAAAGACAAAGACGATATCATATCTAAAGTAGCAATTTATTGCATTCTTTTTACAACCATGGAAGTGCATGTTTTTCAGTGAATTTGGTGCAACATTATAACTTCGTAGTAGTGGGCGAGTTTCTAGCAAAAGGATCCGCCAAAAAATGTTTTAAAAAATTCTTACATTTGAAGTGGGTTGGTTCGATCTAGACCTAAATTCCAGTGAAGCTATTTGTTCAAAGCTTTCCAAGGAAGCCAATGGGGAAAGTAGCCAATTATTTTTCCATTATATTAGTTTTCAGCAAATCTATTTATCAATCGTTTAACATTGTTAAAACCTTATATATATGCAACAAAGCTAATTATTACGCTGATGGCGTTATTTTAAGGGAGGTTCCCTTGACCCTTAGTCATCTATCTGCATCCTATTGAACCCTGCCATGTGTTGGCTATCCACATCCTATTGAACCCTGCCATGTGTTGGCTATCCACATCCTATTGAACTCTTCCATGTATTGAACCCTGCTACATCCCCTCTATGTATTGAATCCTTCCACATCCCTGCCATGTGTTGGAATTCTTGTGTTTTCTTTTCCTGTTTTGGTGTTATTCCTTCTTTATGAGTTGATTTCACTTGCACTCTATCTCTGTAGTAAATGAGCCCCCATTGTACATTTAATCAGGCCACTTTTGTTTCTTTAGTAATTGTACTCAACACACTATCGACAGATGAGATCGCATGCTACCTTTGTAGGTCAGTTCTATTCATTATTTTGTTACCATGTACCCTGTTTTGATATATATACTTTATTTTCATTTACTTACAATCTGCAAAGTTTTGGGAGATGAAGAGTTATTGATGTCAATCGATGAGGAGGATTTGGAGGAGGGGATTGCGCCAATGGTGATCTTTGGAGGAAGATAGAGGAAGGGAAAATAATTATGTCAATTGTTGGTTTAAATATGGAAGGGAACGGTGATGGGAATAACAGGGATGAGTGGGAGCAGAAAGTCTATTAAATTTCGGTTGACATATGGAAGGGAATGATGGTAGGTGTAATAGGGTCGAGCGAGAGCAGAAAGTTGACATTCTTGAGGGTAACGAGCATGCTTGCAAGTGATATAGATGTTTGATCTGCATGCACTAAGACAAGTGGGATCAACCAGGTCACTCATTCAGAGCCATTCGGGGCCAACTTGATGCCAACATACAACAATGAAGTGAGCCAGTTACATAACATTTTGTGTAACTTTAATAGCGATCAAAATTTGTGTAAATCCGTATACAAATCAATACACCAATGCTCAAGTTCTCAAAGCTCGTTGAGATGAGATTTCAACATAATCCAGCTAAAGTGACATTGGAAATCAATCTCTATTTTCTCTTAACCCTTACTGCTAAGAATAGTTCTTGGAGATTGATCAAAATGTAGGGGTTCATCCAAATTCTTTCAAGATACTAGAGATATAATATTTTTGATGCACCAATAAAGAGAGACTTTGCCCATAATTGATAGAAAAAAATCTAAAAACTAAACCCCAAAACTATAAAAGAAATCATGTTCAACATATTTAAATTCTTCCAACCCCTTTTGAGGGAGGGTTTGGGCCTCTTCAAAGGTTTTGGAGAAAATATATAACCTGTCTCAAGCAACCAAAGATTTTCGACTCAATTGTTTATTCTATGAGCTAACTAAGAGGTCCAACTTACAAGGTATGCATTTACTTGATAGGATTTTATTTGAATAAGGCTACAAGGTTATCGAAGGAACGTTTGGCTATGTTTTTCAAAAAAAAAATATTGCATTCAAAGCTTGTAAACAAAACAAAACAAAGTTTCATAAAGGTTTTTGAAAGTAGCTGACCTTATAGCCTAGTTTGGAACCTTATAGCCTATTATTCCAAACTGGGAGATTTTAATTTCTTCACCTCTTAGAAATTTCATATTAACTTCAGGATAAGGCTCAAGACAGAGATAACTGGTCTACATTCAATGTAGACAAAAATTTTAGAATATTGTTCTATGTTTTGTCAGCCATTTGTAATGTTATATTATCTACATCTTCAGAAAAAATAAAATGTAGTTGTCATGAAAAAAAATACTTAGAACTTTCAAGGTAAGCCAAAACTAACACAAATAAACCATCAAAGAAATGAATTATATTCAATAAAGCCAAAATAAGTAGAAAACATTTGCATCTACCCACGATTGTTTTCATGTCCATTAATTAGACAAAGAATATAACCTGAACATCTTAGTTATTCCCATATCTTCCTATGTCTAAATAACCTTACTTTTTCTTCAAGTGAATTCCAAACAAAGAAAGAGCATTCTCCACTATTAGTTGAAACACCCACTAACAATATCCCCAAGCAACGCTGACAACTCCCATTGAAACCAATAAATATGCAAAGCATTTTGAATTCAATCCATACTAACAATATCCCCAAGCAACGCTGACAACTCCCATTGAAACCAATAAATATGCAAAGCATTTTGAATTCAATCCATACTAACTCTTCTAGAAGCATGCTCTCTTTGAAGGTTGGTAATCGATTTGATACAGAATTTAATTCTCCACTTACCAAGATGTGTGGAACCACATTTGGCATATCTCCCTTTTTAATCTAATATTCATGCAAGTTGATCTCTATCCACAAATATAAGAAGTATTTACAGTTATAGCATAATTTATAAGTTTAATTAATATGAAAGTAAATAAATTTAGAAATGATTTAGAATTTGAATAAGCATATTGTTTTGTCAATTTAACTTAATCTGAGTAATTAAGTGGAAAATTATGAGTTCAAATTCCACTTCATGATAATTTTGCTCTCTTTATATATCATTCAAAATAAGAGAATATATTGTGAGTTTCCCTGAACAATACATTATACAATAGAGAAAAAAACTCATAACACATTTTTTCCATGTACTATACAATTTTTAAACTTAAAAAGCTTCCGAATACGGATAATACATTATACAATAGAGAAAAAAACTCATAACACATTTTTTCCATGTACTATACAATTTTTAAACTTAAAAAGCTTCCGAATACGGATTTTATATCCGAAAGTAGTTTAGTAAAATGCATGGAGATATATTTATTTCACTGTATAGTGCAAATAATAATCATAAAATGAATATTTGTATACTATAATGTGTCATTTGGATCCAGAACACTTTCCAATTTACCAAATACTCATTATATACAGAGGGTTGAACACAACAAGCAAAATCGATAAAATGAAGGTCAACATTATGGGTTAATCATGTTATATCTGTGCAAGATTAGAGAAAATAACACCACTGTGAAATCCAGGTCGTGGTTGGTAGTGGTTCGAGATGGAGACTTAAATTGAAAACTTGACGTGTATTTTTATCTTCTATTATCACAATTTTTATGATTGTTCCAAGACGAGCTATCGGTCGAAGTAAGCTCAAATTATGACCTTAAATGATAGTTAAAGGGAAAGGGTTGTTCGTGATATGAGTGTGAGTCTTATCTTCAACCTATTTTGCCAGGAATTTAACATGGTTGTCTATCTGGTAACGCATAACCCACGAACACAAAGGTAAGAGAATTTATGAGTAGGCATTTTGGACGTTTGCTGTTTAAATTAGAAAAAAAAAAATCAAATTTAACACATCAAACATTACAAAATATGAAAATACATTTAATTTATAAAATATCTAATCAAAATATGAAAATATATTTAATTTATAAAATATCTAATTTATATGATAATTTTTTTATAAATCAATTAAATCATATAATCAACAAAAATAAAAATTTGGGTAAGAACATGTGTTTACTTCTAAGAGGTCACAAGTTCAAATCCAGAGGGGGTAGGGTATGTATACCTCTGTAGTCTTTATAAGTAAAATAGGTCTTATACACCAATTTGGTGTCTAGCTTGACCGTGACCTTAAAAATAGATTATTATTATAATACACAAAGTTGGTCTCTAATAATATACAAAACCCTTCATAGTTCTTCCACATCCTATTGATGTTTCCTTTTCTTATTTTGGTGTTCTCCCTTCTACCTGTTATCGCACAGTTTGTAGCAAGGATAAAAGGCTATGAGATAGAGAATCAAACTGGCGTAACAAGAACCAATCCCACCCAATGTCACCACGATGGGAAGGTTCTTTCTCTTTAGGGATGTCAGGCCCAGGGGAGATGTCCCCGATGACCTGGGGTTTTGAGGAGGCAAGAGGATAATAAGACAGGGATAAGTTTCCCCCCTCACAAGTCACCACCAATCAGATAGTTCTGGCTAAACAACCAATAATGAAGTAAAACCCCCAAAGATATACCTTCCTCAAACAAAGCAACAACAAACTGATATATGCAAGCTATTTCAATGGATTAGTAATTCATATAAATAGATGACTATTTGATAAACATATAAGCAATTTGTCAATAAATATTGACGAAGTCAATGTTTATAAATAGCAAATGAAAACTATGTCACTTCACCAATAAATACTGGAATGATATGGCATTCAATGTAATAGATCAACACCTCATTCAATTAATGCCTTCAATCCATTCAATTGCATCTAATGAAAACGTTGTTGCACCAATGATGTAAATGGCTAGAGATGACGACAACACTTAGGGTTAGTAGGTTAGTTTAGGCTAGGGTTAGTAAAGTTAGGGTTTGACTCAAGGTTTTGAAATTAGTTGTGATCAAGTTCAATTCAACGCTGGAGGACTTTAGATCAGTGCCTTAGGGTTAATGGAGTCAAGAGTGAAGGACGTAGGAGTTGAAGGAGATGAGGGCTAAGAAGGTTAAGGACTAGAGGGAGAAGTTTTGAGGTGTTGCTAAGGCAAGGCCTCAAAATCAAAACCCTGGGGGAGAGAGGCTCACTCTGGTGTTGCTATAGCAAGGCCTCGTGCTATCTCCTCCTTCCTTAGGTCAACTTGGCAAAACGGCTAGCTGAAAATTGAAGCATAAAACCAAAACTAGAGGGTTTGATGGAGCAAGGTGTTGCTACAGAAAGGCCTTTCAGCAAACCCTAGAGAAAAAATGACCCTATGTGTAGTAGGCCTAGGCTTAAGATGTCTCTCTCTTCTTGGTGTCTAGATAGTACGACTAGCAATAAATGAAGAGAAAAAGAGGGTGTATCTATGGCTAGGCTCTCTCTTCTCTTTCAATGGCTAAAAATTTCTCTATCAGGGGACATGAGACAAGGACCTACTTGTGTGCTTGTCACCTAGGGTTTTTATTTAACAATAATCATAAATACATGCAAGAAATTAAACTACAACCATTCATTCAAGAAGTTTTGCAGAGAAATACTTACAATTCACCAAGAAATATAAGTGAAAACCCTAGTTGTAACACCTTCCTTCAAGAGAAATGCCAAAACATGCCAAAATAGTCTTCCTTCAACAAGTGTGCATCACTAAATCAACCAATAACCCAAGAGAGGGCGCAAATTTCAGACCTCACTAATGAGTGAGTGAGAGACGATGAAAAAATGAAGGAGAAAATCCTCCATTTATACAATACCATGACCTAAATTTACTTTTTAGGTCATGTAAAAGGCCGACAAGACCAAAATATCAAAATCATATTGTTTTGCATTAAATTGTCAAATTAAATCCTAAATCAAGTTGAAAAGAGAGTAAAAGCCCCTCCAAGGGAGACGTTAGCTCCTTTTTGGGCAGATGGGGCGTCCTGGAGCAAAACGTTAGCCCTCCTTGGGCTTCTCCAACCTACCACATGTGCCACTGCTACCTAATCTGCCTCCCAAAACGTCCATGAAGCTGGGTGGCATCATGGTCAAGGTGGTGACATCCTAGGCCTCCCAAGGCCAACATTCCACTGAGAGAGGGTCATCCCCCCTAGGTCAAGCTCTGTCGAGGTGCCTTTGGTGGAACGTTCTCTTCTCCTCTGGTGCAAAGTTCTGGATCCATCTCTATCCTGTATATAACCCCTGATGGGGTCTCAACATCCACTTGATGGGCTCTTCAACCCCATGGAGGTCTGAATTGATCATCTCCTCATGTGTACCGATCCAAAATGGTACCTGTTCGTTGGGCATGGTCCTACACATCAAAAGCTATGCCCTCCATGGGTTCATCAGTCACAGGGATCATATCAATGTCAATCACATTTCATCATCAATATTATTAAACATATGCATAAAACCCCTGATAAATCAATCAATAGCTTAAAGATGTTACACAATCTACAATACAATTCTGGAAAAAAGGCAAGGCATCCTATTGGGCTAGTGTCCACTGAATAAAGGGAAGTTCTGGGGAGAGACTGCTCCCAAGCCATGTAAGTGGATGAAGTGGTCAAGGGATGTCCAAGAAGGTGAATGCAACGCAGGTCAAGGAAGCAAGATGTTACTTGTGGGTGCATTTGTAGAAGGCGAGCTGTACCTGTCATGGATGCAATTCTTTCCAATCCCATTCATGCCTTTGTTCTTTTTGTTCTTTTATTCTTTTATTGCTTTTTTCTTTTCTTTTTCTCAAGAGATAATCAGGGGATACTTCCCTGGCATGGTGACCAGTGGTGACAGTGTTACCCACAAGTTCTTTCACAGAAATGAGAAGGTTGGCTCATGATGAGACCCCCTTTCCCTTGGACATGCAACCAAAGATCACTTCCCTGGCGTGGTAACCAGCTGATGGCAATGTCATACTACTAGGTACCCATGGACCTAATAGGTTGGCTCGTGATGAGACCCCCTATCCTCTTATTAGGTCTTGTTTTATTATTTTTTAGGGTCCCTTTTGTTTCTTGTCGAGAAGCCTATTATTGCTTTCTCAGGGATCCCTAGGCAAATAATCTCTTATTCTTAGGATTTTAACTTTTACCAGCTTGCTTTTACCTTTTGGGCCTTTAGCCCTTTCTTCCCACTAGATAAGGTGCAACCCTAAATAGTTCAACCCAATGCCCGGACAAGTGGAATGGGATAGGTGAGCGGGAAACAAGATGGAAAAGTGAAACTGTGAAGGGAACGGACGATGGCTTCTCAGAGACAACCCCAATGGATAACCAAAACCAACAGACACAGGCTTACTAAGACACATTGTCAATCCCCAAAACATGGTCAAGTGGGAAAGCGTAAGATCCAAGTAGTCGTTAGAAATAAAAGGAATCAAATGCATACATTCAATGGTTTTGATGATCAAAGTGACACATACCATGATACCTGAACTAATTACCTCATGAAGCAAGAACCCTCTTTGACACAAGACCAAGCCGATGGTGGTGGAGGCTGCTACTGACATGATATGGATGTTGGAAGAGAGAAAAGGTGGGCCCTCCAGGGCCATGTTGAAGTCAATCCTATTCTCGGTACTTCATGTCTAGGACCTGTGGGCCTCGAGACATGATCTCCTAGTTATCCCTGAAAGTGGGGGATAACACCACCTAAAACATATTTTGCTTACACTATGTCTAACTAATTATCTATTTTTTTTTTTATAAAATGAAGTTTTCATTTATATATATTTATATATTAATTATCCAATTTTTGTATAATATGATATTTTTAATTTATTTTAATATATATATTATGTTTCAAGAAATTACTATAACATCATATTATATATATATACACACACATTTTTATATGTATAGTTTAATTTATTAGTAAATATATTTGACAGATATTTTATAATAATAATAGATAACATTTAATTTACAAACTTGGAACTTAATTAAGTTCCTTTAACAATGTACTTTTTAAAGTTATTATTACTTATATTTTCAAAAAATGTTGCTTTAATAAATACATTTCTATATATTTACATGTAAAAAACAATCTTAAATATTCAATATGTTGTGTTTAAAACTTTAATGCTATTTTTATTACAAATACTTATGTTTATATTTTTATTGAACCTTTGATTTTTCACGATCCCTTTTTGAGATGGATTGAACACTTTCCTGAGAGTGTGACTTGGCACAATTTTGTCCCTCCCACCCGCCTCCATGAGCTAGACTTTATGATTTTTGATGATGCAATACATTTTCTAAATCATGTTATTTTTGTGCTTAACTTATCATTGTTTTGGTTTATGATCAAGCACAGAGGCAAGTATTATGAGATATTCCTAGGATGGTTTCATTGGTTATTTGACTACACCTAGCATTCAACCAATAGGTAAGTAGGTAGGCATTTGCATTCATTGTATATGCCATCTGTGTATCATGTTAGAGTAGTGTAGTTTCATTTCCATTTGTATATATGATTGCTTACTTGTATTTTATTGTATTATATATGAGCCAGGGGTGATATTACCACCCAAAAGATTACCAATCGGTTTTATTGAGATCTAGTAGATCACAGGTCATGCTAGAGATGTTGAGGTACCTTAGACTGATAGTTTTGTCTCCACAGCTAGGCCCTTCAAGCCTTCTATTTATGAAGTGAGCGAAGGTTTCAACCACCAGTCTTTCTTTTATTAACTGATCTCTCATCGAGATTGGGATGAGGCTTAACGCCTAGGGGGATGCCATGCATTGCTCTGGGATTTGATGCTATAAAAGCACATGATTGTGGGGTCGTCAAGGGCAGTTTGGATCCACACCACTTTTGCACCCACAATTCACCACTTTCTGGCATGTAGCAATTTCTCTATACCATGATTTTGATTGCAAGACTAGTCAAGAATTTTAACGCTCGAGCAAGTAGCATCCCCATAATGAAGCGTGGCCATTTATCTAGTCGCGATCTACGATCTAGGTGCCTTGCCAATTTAACGCCCCCGCTAAATATTATCCGCATGCCAACTTTAGGATCATTCTAACCGTGCTTGGAGTTGGCACTAATTTTGGTGCTGAAGAAGAACACTTCCCGGAAGATGATTTGACGTGGTGTCCTGACGTCACTATGCTGATGTGTCATGAAAAGAGAGGTGACTTGTGTTTGCGCCAGATGGATTCTAGGTGTCATGACTGATGAGAGTGATACATGTTTGAATTGATGATTGCCATGTACTTTGGCACTTTAGAGCTGGGGGGCGATCTACATGTAGAGTTGGAGCTTCGAAGTGAACAACGACCATCGGTCTGAGGAGGCCACACGACAGGGATTTGTGGACTCTGGGAGAAACTACTTCAGAGGAAAACGGGAGTGGGGAATATGAAACTACCCAAGCCCGAACTCATGAAGTAAATATTAACCGTCCATTCCTGAGGATGCGTGGCACCTAATCTGCAACTCCGGGGGAAAGTACTCCGAAGGAAATCGGGAGGGGAAGTCTCGAAACTATAAAAGCATGAAGTCCCAAAGAAAACTACCATGGTTAGATTTGGATGGACACGTGACAATGATCAGTGGACTTCGGGATAAAACACTTTGGATGAAAGTGAGAGGGGAGAAGTTGAAACTGCCGAAGTACGGATTCCTGAAGTAAATCATGATCGTTCAATGGAGAAGGATGCATTGATCAGGGGATCAAATTTTGCTCAATTTTCAAAGTGCTCGAAATGCGACGAAAACAATGCCATTGCGTCTGTCTCGTCTTCCTGATTCCGGCGGTATATTTACTTTCGCAAATGGAGTCCGTATGGAGGAGATATCGCGATCTGTCCGCTAAGCCAAACAGGCAAAAATTTGGAATGCTGACTATACCTGTCCGTACAGTCCGTATGACCATGTGGCAGGGCCGTACCATCATGATGACGTGGTAGGTGGAAGACGTGGCACATTTTTATTGGTTGGTGGTTGTTCAATTGGATGTTGACACGTGTCTCATTGGCAGCGAATGGTATGAGGGCACGTGGCCCAATGCTTAGGCGCCACGTGTCCCTCATTGGTTGGTCTATAATTGCTATGTAAAACTGATGGAGGCCGCGGGGTTTGAACCCCGAACCTCCCACAACACAAGCCTTTACAATACTCCATTAACCATTAAGTCGCCCGATGTTCCTTGATAGCTATACCTTCAAACATATATTTATGTTTACTTGTTGTATTATGTGGAAAGGGGTCGGGCCGGGGATAAGCCCCGGCCCGTGGTCGTTATACATTATAATATGACCATGTTTTATATAGTCGCGCGGGGTCTATGTTACATAGCCCATGGCTATGGTTCCACTATACACATATATAACCATGTAATATAAATATGCGCGCGGTTGTAATACGTATGTCATTCTATTGTATATGCGCGGGAGTTATACCGTTGGCACGGTTCAAACGACTTAACCTCTTTTTCGCCCAGCCATTGGTTCTATGTGCCATATGCCCGAGAGCCGAGGTGATTAGGGGCTGGAGGTGCCTTAACCATCCTACGGTTTGCACCGTTGGCGCGGTTGCGCCCGGTGCCAAGTTTTTACGCTTAAATGAGCATGTGAGCCAGGTTTGAAACACAAGGGTGCGATTTGTAGAACTAGAGACAGCAAAGTTGAAGAGGGAAACTTCAAGGAGGCTATCTTCTTCATTTTTCGATCGATTGAGGTGCCGAAAGAGCCCAGACAGGGGTTTTGGGACGCTGGGAAGCCATTGGAGCAGTCAGTTTGTCATTTTGAGCATTGTAAGGCATGTTTTTGAGCACTTTGAGCAATTTAATAATAATGATCCATTGGAAGCTGGACCAGGAGATGTAGCCCGGAGAGGGGTGAACTCCTTTATCAAGTTGCTGTGTTTATGTGTTGATGTTCATTGTTTTATGCTGCTGTCTATGTGTATTTTTACATAAGTAATCCTTAATTATGTGTTGCAAATTGATCTGGTTGCTTTAAACACATAACATTTCACTTGCAATATTTATTCAAGTTTTTAAAGTCTTCTTCATTTTTAGATCAAGTTGGTATCAGAGCACTGGTTTTGAAGACTTGATTGTTTGCAAGTTTTGTTTCTGATGCTCACAAGGTTGAAACTCACAAGAGGAGAAGGTCAACTTGTGGAGCCAAGTTCTTATCTGACGAGGAGGAAACAGTTTCCTTCACCGCAAGTTGCAGAGAGACATTCACCAAGCATGGCACATGCAGAAGATCATGAACGTGTTCCAGATGAAGAAGTAGACTTCAGGAAGACTATCATACAGTTGAGAGATATGATGAAAGTCATAATGGAATTAACCGTGATGTCGCAGGGTGAAGGCTCTAACCCTTCAATGCATAAGGGAGGCGGTGGTGACAAGACTCCAGGCAGAGATGGAGGGCATGGTGCTTCTCCACCACCCTCTCCTCCATCATCATCTTCTTATTCTTCTTCTTCAAGTTCGAAACATCTTCCCAATGGGCATGGTAAAACTCCTTCGCAAATTCCTTCATTAAAGCTTGATATAAAATTTGAGTTGCCACTTTATAATGGAGAAGTTAACGCTGAAAAGTTAGATAACTGGATATGTCAAATTGAAGTCTATTCTAGAATACAAAAGATTCAAGATGATGAAACCAAAATTCAGTTAG
>JASDQU010300697.1:0-13891 GCA_032191745.1 Picea mariana
TGAACTCCAAAGTGGTCCCCTTATGGTGAAATCCCTCATGGGAATACGCTTTGTGGATTGAGTTATCCTAGAAGAATGGTTGGAGGACCCATGCTTGTATGTGTAATAACAAGATGAAGATCAAGGAAATTGTTGATGAAACTACCCTAGATGGATAGTGCTTGTCATGCCATTTCTAGTGGCATGTGGAATGTCACATAACTCCTCATGGTTTGAGAGTTATGGCCTTACGAAGATGAAGGACCCCCACATGAAGGCTTGAAGCCCCCAAGGTCAAAGAAGTCAAAGTGACTTAAAAGAAGAAATCATTATTTAAATGATAAAGTAAAGTGACAAAGTCAAGGTGGATTGTTTAAATAATAAAGAGAAATGACAAAATCAAGAAATGATAAAGTAAGGTGACAAAATCAAGAAGGAATATTTATGGAAAGTGTTTAACCCTAAAAATAAGGAAAATAGGTTAAGTGACCTAGAAATGGGTTAATATTATTTAAATGATAAATTAAAGTGACAAATTCAAGGTGCATTATTTAAATAGTCAAGAGAAGTGAAAAAATCAAGAAATGATAAAGTAAGGTGACAAAATCAAGAAGGAATATTTAAATGATAAAGTATTGGAGAACTTTCTATTTATGGAAAGTGGTTAACCCTAAAATAAGGAAAATAGGCTAAGTGACCTAGAAATGGGTAAAGTGACCTAAAAATGGGTTAATTGACCTAGAGTATGAAAGTATAAATAAGATAGCAATGGTCTCTTGTAGATCATCCTTTTTGTGGATCAATGGAGAGCTTCTTGTGAGAATATCTTTTGGAGTATTGATGGAGAGCTTCTTGTGAGAGCTTATTGAGCATTTTTGGTGTGGAACACTTGATCATATTGAATATATATAGGTGACTGAGGTAAACAAGGATCTATAAGCCGAAATTCCGAGGAAAGTGAAGAAAAGAAGGCCAAAATGCAAGGAAGGATAAATTCTTTTGATGGTGTTTTCTAAGGTATGTTATTTACAGGTCATCTCACCATTTTCGATATAAATTTTTTTCTATAATGATTCAGATCTTGAAATTGCTATGAAAGTGAGAAAAAATATCCAAGTATATGTGGTTAAAAATTCATCTTGTGGGTCATTGTATTTTTGGATTTAAACTCTGTGGAAAATAGGGCTTGTGACCAGTCCTGAAACTAGTCAAAAACAAGTGTTTCGGGTAAAAACGTCATACCTTCTTCATAACAGATCCAACTTCAGTGAGACCAATTGTGTTGGCTATATTATAGTCTTTATTATTCTTTGGAACATTTTCTGATCGATTCAAAAAATATTCCATGTGGGGCACACTCTACAAGGTCGCTCTCTAGAATAATCTAGAATTCAGCAAGGTATGTCATTTTTGCTATAACTCCTTTTCTGAGAGGTTACAAGTAGTGCCACCTAGAGGACTTGAATAAAAAAAACTGAAGAACATTGTATATCAGTTTCAGATCTTTATTCATTACAGGTACAAAGTTATGATTATTTCAAGTTAGGGTTGTTGACTAATCCAAAACTAGTCATGGTTAAGACAAGCAGTTGATGAGTTGGCACATACATGAGGTGTATATTTGATGATGTTGGTAAATATTGATGAGTCATTGATGATGAGTAGTTGAAACATGATTTCTATATACTTGGTACATGGTTGGATGCACTTGTTTATGGCACAGGTTGATTACATGTTGTTTGGCACAGGTTGGTGCATGGTTGATGCTCTTGTTTATGGTACAGATTGATATTGTTGAGAATTGTTGCCTCATCTCAGTTGGTGCTAAGAATGTAAGCCGAGTCTTGCATATAGAGCTGGTTCTCTTATAGAGTTGTACTCTATTCAGTTGTTGCTGAAAAACCCCCAAATTGAAGTCCATAATAAAAAGAAAAATTGTACATACATCTTGTGTTCCTTGTGTTCCTTGTGGAGATGATTTGTTGATGATATATTGCTGATATATGTTTCTGATATGCATTCATATCTAACTGATTATTAATGAAAACAATGAGTAATGAGTAAATTTCTAATGCTAACTAATGAGTTTTGTGTAAGAGGGAAGTTTTGGGAAAAAGATCCCCACACTCATTCACCCCCCCTCTAAGTGTGGTAGGTGTGTCCAACAACTATTACATGTAAAAGTATGTTCAGACACCTACGAACCTCTACTGCACATTATTTAAATCAGTGGGTCATGATGAGAAGGACTGTAGAGCTTACGATCTCTTGCATGAAAGATCAAGGGATATCTACAAAATTCAAGGCGAAGTACATCAAGAAGGGAAACCTACATAGTATAATTCCCCTGGAAGAGGAAAATTCAACCCTCATGGTGGATTCAAAGGAAGAGGACGAGGAGGAGGTATGGGTTGAGGTCGAGGTTAGATAATTTGTTATAACTACACATAACCATGTCATTTGGCAAGAGACTGTCAAAACCCTTGTATCACTTGCAGTTACTACAACTCATTTGAACATGTCATATAAGATTGCCCTGCATTGTTAGCCAAACTTTAGGAATGATGAGGAGGAAACCAACAAGTCGAACTAATCACAACAGAACCTCACAGAGCAGATTCTAGATTCATTGTTATCACTAGAGGAGGCGTGGTTAGAGGAGAAGATAGGTTGACTTCAAGGAAGACTATAGAACAATCAAGAGTCAGGAAGTCTGCAGAGAAGACACAAGATTTTGATCCAAAGAAATAGAAACAAGCATTTGAGGAAGCAAGAAAATAATTTGGGAGAGATCAGGCTTCTTCATCAAAGGTTCGACCAGAAGTAAGAGAATGTGGAATGCCTCTGACATTTAATCAGTTTGCTTCACCTAGAGAAGGAAAAGAGGTAAGTAAGCTCATGGAATTCTTATGCACTTGCATTAATTTGATAAAGTATGAGAGCGTTGTACAAGAAATACAAAACTTGATCAGACATTATGAGCTAGGAAAGGTAGATCCCTTACCGAGTAGAGTAGTCCATCAAGTATCCAAAGAGAGAAGGACAAATAAGGAGCTACATATGAATGCTCATATCATAGATTATGATATAGATTATGTGGTCCTCGACTTAGGATCAGAGTTCAATGTTCTGACGAAGCAGACCTGGGCACTAATGGGAAAACCTAAGTTCATGTATTCCCCCATCAAGATTAGGATGGCCAATCAACAAGCTATGAGCCCCTTCAAAATATTGGAACATGTCCCTGTGGACATCGATGGGTTCAAAACATTTGCGGACTTTGAGATTATTGAGATAGTCGATGATAGTTGTCCTTATCCCGCGTTGTTAGGAATTGATTGGGATTTCAGCAATTATATTGTTGTCGACTTGAAGAAAGTGTTAGAAAAATATTGGTTTATGCCTCAGCACTGCATAAGTGGCTCTACCTATAGGTGCTACCTAATATTTCACAGGGAACAAAATCTGCTTTTCATTATTCATTTTGGCAAATGAATACAATTGTTATGGGATTTTTGTTTGTTTTGGGGAAAACTGAAATTATATTGAGTTATTCCCAATATCCAAGTTCAAGAATCAAAGCACCCACGGATTTATGCTACCGAATTTCATGTAGAAACACAGTCGGGCGCTACCTACAGGTGTTGTGTAATATTCTAGCAGAGGCTAAATTGTGTAGAGTTATTCTGCCAGTTTTGAGTCACTAATTTAAAACTTGGGTTATGAGCAGTTGAGGATGTATTTTTGAAAACTGGAGGAGGTTTTTGTTCATAACGTTCCAAATAACAAAAACCTGTCTCAGTTTTTCAAAATGTGTTTTGGTTTGAGATATATTGGATATAGAAGTAGGTGTTGCATACTCTGCACAGTGGCGCTGCATACTAATTTCCTGTAGCGGTCACAGTTTTCATATTCGCCTTGTTAGGAGGTTGCCACATGTCAAGGAGGGTTCTAATGACTTATCAAGGATCAGTTGGATGTAAAGGGACACCTACACCTAATATTTATCTCTAGCAAAGGCCTCATGCATGAGGTGGAAACAATTTATTAATGACTTCCAACACATTCCTGAAAATCAACAGTTTGTTGGATTTTTGTCTCTTTGACTGTTGCCACCTATCTCGAAGGCTTAGAATCCAATGGAGGAGATGGGATTCAACCTCCTTAGTTTATTTGGTTGTTATTTTATATTTAAAGAGGGAGATATCTCTTGGATAAAGTTGGATTCATGAGTAAGAGAGATGAGAGAGTTGTAGGAGGCACTTTGCCTGTGATCATTGTAACCCTGAGGGTTATTTTTTTTCTGTAAACATTTATGTTATTGAAGATTCATGATATATGTGTTATCATATTGTATCTCTTGTTTTCTTTCCCAATTTGTCTTCTTACCTGAATGAATTGTACACCTTGAGGATCATGGTTGCCTTTGATTAATGGATTCTTGAGCATCCGAGGATCTGATGTATTTTTCCTATTAGTCACTGTTTATATTCAAGTACTTTGAATTCATTTATGCAGAGAGGATCTTTGCCTTATGGATGTTCTTCTTTGTGTTATATTTTTCTTCCTGTATTCAATAAAACTTTATCTGATATGCATATTGATTTCGTTTAATGAGCAGGGTGTTTGCTTGACTCCATAGCCCAATGGTCCATTATTGATTTACAACAGCTTACTGTCCTTCCCCTTCCTTGTTTTCTTCTTCTTAATCCACAAAACCAATCAAGCATTTTTATTTCCATGTTACCAAGCTTAATCTCATTTGCAGTCTGGGAGTGACTCTTGGAGTGATAACAGAAAGGAAGAATGATATTTGAAGGTGATGGACTTAGGGTCATCACACCTTTAGATCCCGATGAAGGTCGCAAATACATAGATCCCATCAGAGAAGAAGACCACGCATATGAGTTGGAGAATATATACAAACTGACATCAAGACAACATGATTACATTAATCCTATAGCAGATGGGAATTTAAGCTGGCGAAGTGACAACACATGTTCATCAGATTTAGAAGAGTCACTGGAGAAATGGAAGAATAAAATGTATGAATTATCTACACGGAGATGTGCGAGACTGACCAGAAAAGTTCGCTGGATCGACACAAAAGTAAGTAATTTACCCACATTTGATGGTTTGAATTTTAGAAACTTTCTTACTGGAATTTGAAGAAACTATACCAATACAACAAAGACTATTGGCGCTGGACGAGGCTTTGAAATCTACTCCAGCAAGATGGTGGGGAACACATAAAAGGAACATCACAAACTAGATACAATGTCACACTTTGATGACAACACGATTTTCAGAACAAGTCGAAGGATGCAAAGTTATGTACAAAGGTTAAAGTTGTCCGAAAGACCATGTGTGAGGTTTTGAGGAGGCTTGGAGCAACATTCCTCAAAAGAAGTGGGTGCATAAAGTTATCAATACAATAGACACAATGCCTATCAACTAGTACCTTCAAGTGAAACTACGTCTCACCACTGCAGATTGGCAAGGTATGACTCAGAATTTTGTAGCTACATTTTTATTTGAAAGTCAACACCCTTTGTTATATCAAGCTTTACAGGTTGTACGATAGAAAGTATTTCAGGGAGCACCTAACCTCCCCGTGGAGCAAGAAGAGGATGAATGGACTGAACCTCTTTAGAAATTTCAAGGTTGTTACAATATCAATGCCGATGAATACGATTATCCTAAGAATGTAAACATCGCAGAAAATGAAGGACAAAGAGACATAGAAGGACCAGGAGTCGAACTATGTTTTATTGGAAAACCAATCAAAATCAAGAAAGTTAACATTGGAACAGAGCAAGCACCTAAGCTTGCTAATGTTGGAGATTACTGGGATGATGCCACTATTGATAAGATTACACAGTTACTGCATGAATATCAGGACTTGCTTCCAACCAATTTCAATGATATGAAGGGCATTAAAGGGCCCATGGGAGAGATGAAGATCCCCCCGAAACTATATGCAAGGCCAGTTAAAAAAAGACCCTACAAATTGAACCCTAAATATAAGGAGAAAGTGAATATTGAGTTAGACAGAATGATGGACACATGAATCATAGAACATGTTGAAGAATCAAAGTGGATTAGCCCTATGGCGGTTCAAGATAAGAAAACAGGGGAGATTAGAATCTGTGTAGATCTCAGGAAGTTGAATGATGCATGTCTACATGATCCATTCCCTACACCATTTACTGACAAAGTGTTAGATAACGTGGGAGGATAGGAAGTCTACTCCTTCACCGATGGATTTTTAGGATACCATCAGATCCAGATTGCCAAGGAAGATCACCATAAGACCACGTTTGCAACAAAATGGGGATCCTACCAATACACAGTGATGCCTTTTGGATTGAAGAATGAACCAACCATCTTTTCTAGGGTGGTGGTTGAAGCATTCAAGGAGTTTTTACATAAATTTATGGAAGCCTATTTTGATGATTGGACTGTTTTTAGCTTATTGAAAAACCATATTGAATGATTAAGACTAATGTTGGATAAGTGTAGGCAATGTCAGATTGACCTAAACCTGAAGAAATGCATTTTATTTTCACCCTTTGGAGTGTTGTTAGGCCATATTGTGTGTAAGCAGGGGTTACTAGTAGATCCATCCAAGATTGCCATTATTGTCGATCTACCCCTTCCTACTTCAGTCAGGCAACTGCACATTGCGCTAGGACATAACGAATACTACGGGAAGTTCATTAAGGGATATGCATGAATACAAACACCTATGGAGAGGATTTTGAAGAAAGATTGTCAGTTTCACTAGATAGAAGAATGCCAGCGGAGCTTCGACACACTAAAACAGAAAATGGTTACTGCACCTATTCTGGTTTTTCCAGATTGGAGGAAGGAATTTCATGTGCATGTCGATGCATCTTCTATTGCATTAGGATCAGTGTTAGCACAAATGGGATCAAGAGACATTGACCACCCTTTAGCCTTTTCTAGCGGGAAACTATCTATAGCTGAAATCAATTACACCACCATGAAGAGAGAAGGGTTAGCCATGGTGTATGCGCTGCATAAGTTTTGTCACTACCTGTTAGGAGGACACTTTAATATGTTCATTGATCACTTTGTGTTGAAATACCTAGTCAACAAGCCAGTGTTGGGGGGACGAATATGCAAATGGATTCTATTATTTCAAGAATATGATTTTGAAATTGTGGTAAAGACAGGAAGGATGAACCAGGGACCTGACCACTTGTCTAGGTTGGAACAAGGAGAGGAACCTACTAGTTTGGAGGATACATTGTCAGATGCACAATTTCTGTCCATTAGAAAGATTGATGACCACTTTGCTGAGATAATTCAGTTCATATCAACATGAATAACACCTCGCGCATACACAGTCATTCAAAAGAAACAGCTGGTAGTGCATGCTGCATATTTTTCACTTATAGCTGGACATATATATAATATGGGACCTGATGAGATCTTGATAAGATGTGTTATGGAGGAAAGCGACCACTGATTTTAGTAGAAGCTCATGAAGGCATCATAGGAGGACACTACGCTGGAAAAAAAACATCACATAAGGTTCTTAGAGCTGGCCTCTAATGGCCCACTTTACATAGAGATGCTAAAGAATACTACATAGCCTGTGATGTATGCCAAAGAGTTGGGAAACCTTCGAGAATAGATGAAATGTCGTTAGCACCCCAACTGACCTTACAAGCATTTGAGAAATGGACCATTGACTTCAGGGGACCTATAAACCCACCAGGGAAGTGCATAGGAGCCAGATACATCATCACTGCGACAAAGTATTTGACTAGATGGGAAAAAGAAAGAGCAGTTAAGGATTGTAGTGCAACTACAACTGCGCATTTCATATTTGATGATACCATAACTCGGTTTGGATTCCCAAAGATCCTCATGAATGATCAAGGTACAAATTTTATTAATAAGAATATTGAAGCCTTGACTTAGGAATTTGAATTTCACCATCAGAAGAGCACCCCCTACCACCCGCAGGCGAATGGTATGGTTGAAGCCTTCAACAAGATCTTGGAGATAATGCTTACAAATATTTTTAGTATGAACATAGATGACTGGGATTTGAGAGTGCCAGCAGTGTTATGGGCCTATAGAACCACTTGTAAGAAGTTGACAATGCAGTCTCCCTTTAATTTGGTTTATGGCCTAGAAGCAGTTGTACCCATGAAATATTTAGTTCCTAGCTTAATAATTGTAGCCTTTACAGATATGGATGACACTAACATTGTTCAAGAGAGGCTTGCACAGTTGGTTGAACTAGAAGAAGATTGATTTATTGCAGGATTCCATCAGTAGGTTCAGAAGGAACGAGAAAAGGCCTACCATGATAGGCATATCAAGAAGAAAACATTTAAGCAAGGAGATATGGTATTGGTATATGATAGCAAGTTCATGAAGCATCCATGGAAGTTTAGAACACATTGGATGGGGCCATATGAGGTTGAATATGTTACAGAAGGAGGAGTTGCGCAGCTGGAGACTTTGAATGGGGAGTGGAAGGAAGGATTGGTGAATGGGATCAGGTTAAAATTGTACAATGATAATCAGCTGCCTCGCACCCCTCGGTAAAAAAAAAAGGATAAGGGTCTAGGTACCAGGTGCAGTTGAGACTGGGTACTAGACACAAGAAAGACAATCTACACACAGGGTGGAGTAACAGAGAAGAAAGCACAGGCTGCATTGCGTAGTCTGAAGTCGAGATACAGTAGAAGATTCAGATTAGAGTGCCTTGGGACAAGTCACAGGTGAGTGTTGAGGGCCTGTTCACCCTTGGTTATGGAAGAAAGAAAATAATATGGAAGAAACGGAGAAACATGAACTACGCGGAAGGAAGGTTGACTGAGATTAGGTCGAAGTGGTTAAAGAAGAAGAAAAGATGGAGAGAAGTCCGAGAGAACAAGCCATTGGATGAGGAGATCGAGGAAGACATATCAGCAAGGAAGGTGGATCGTGGACAACTCAGCAAGTGGAAAAAGAAACTAGTAGATTCTTTAGAGAACCTTGCAGGAAGGAAGGAAAGACATGCTGGAAAAGCCCTAAAAACGTGGGTCAAGTTGACCTAGGGTTTTAGACACCTAGGGTTTTGGTATCTAGGGTTTTGACACCTAGGTTTTGGCCTAAGGCTGTTAGAGAGATATTGTATGTATAAATAAAGGTCAAGAGGACCTGGGATGGGTTTGCTACAAGTTATTTGTTGTTAATGTAGAGAGAGAAGTATCGTGTTGTGAGAGTATTCAATATTGTAATATATTCAGCTGGGTGTGAAGATTAACCCTACAGTTGGGTGCGCATGGAAGGGAGATAGAGAGAAGAGAGAAGGAGAGAATATCTGCAAGCTAAGAGTGCAGATAGAACTGTAAGCTTCCACCTACTATATTATAAAGCACGATTCTGTGGACGTAGCCCTAGGGACAGGGTGAACCACCTATATCTTGTGTTGTGAGTGATTGATGTTGTGTTCTTTACTTCTGTTACTCTGATGACGCATTAGTATGTTAGATATGATATATAACTATGTGAATTAGGTTTATTCTTGGTGTAATATCCCTAAGGCCGAACTCAATTGTAAATGTAAATGGATATGTACTTAAGCTGGCGAGTTGTCTGACATCATTTTGTATGCACCTTTCATTGCATAGTGAACGTATGTACTATGCAATGAAATGATGAAGTGTGCACATTCCAGGATACCGCGCACAACATCTTAAGTGTGCACGATTGTGAGGCCAGCGAGCCTTTGTGTATATGCTATGCTTTATAGGCTAGTGAGCTAGTTATTATAAGATAAGATGCTTATGTTTTGATTAGGCCAGAGATCCTAGATGTTAAATACCAGAGCGCCTGTTTTTGTACATGTCTCATAATTAATATAAAATACATCATTGCATGTAGACCGACCATGATAAAAGAGATGGGGGACTAAACTCCAATGGTTAGGGAAAGGGAGGGGCCTAAAAGTTAAGGAAAAGGGCTAAGCTAGGGAGCTTAAGCCAAAAAGGAATATTATATTAATATTTTTTAAATCATAAAGTATGGATAATTATTTTATCCCAAGTTCTAAAGTTGTGGACAAGTGGGCCAAAGTAGCTCCCAACATGACAATTTTCAAGTTGGGGACATGCATACATATTGTTGGGACTTAGTTCATTTTTCCATCTTTTCCATCATTCTTTCTAGCATTCCTTCCATCATTCAATCATCCAGTCAATCGTCAATGAGCATGCACACACCCATTGAGCTATCCTTTGTATCTTCACGACTGTACCTAAACCCATATCCATAGCCATTTTTGTGTTGGTGTATTTGGTTATCTTGGGAGCTTGAATGAAGAAGCGGGTTGTCAGGCCTGTGGGATATTGAAGAGGTGGGTTGTCAGGCTCGTGAGAAATTCTTTGGGTGAGAGAATTGCTAGGGATTGATTTTCTGAAGGTGCTAAACTGCAGCTACAGTGCTCCAAGACTTCCTGTCTGACCTATTGCTAAATCTTGGAAAGGAAGTGGGGCAGTCGAAGGACTGGGGCACACTTCCTGGGTGGGACATGCATGTGGGGAATGATGGAATGTAGGTTGTTAGTTTGAGTTGGCACCTGAGACTGAGTCTTTCCTATTGTCCATGAGCCTTTAGCCTGGTTAGGAATCCCTTTACCTGGGTGGATTTTAGTCCCAGATCGGGGGTGACTCATTGTTGAGAGTGATGAACAGTGTGATCTAAAGATGGGAGGTTCATGGAAGGTCTGCATGCGATTGGTGAAATTATTACCAAGATAAGTGCCAATTGTGTGATAAATTTACATGCTGCATTGTTATTTACGTGCTTATTTTTATGGGTTATCATATGTGAGGTTATAACTATGTTTATTTTTATGGGTATTTTCGGTATATGCGACATGTATATGTTTACTGTTATTTCAGTGTGAATTTGTGTATTTAGATATGTATTTGTATGTCTATGTTTTATATATAATGCTTCCACAAGAGTTCTACATGTGTATATTTTAATTGCATGCAGTTCAAAAAATTTATGTGGCATAACTCAGTTGGATGTTGGGTATGTTACATTATGTTCCACAGAGATAATAATAAGAGTTCTTTGGTGTAGCATGGCCCAACATGGATAGCCGGGAATGTTACAATTGGAAAGAATAATCTGATCTCCGTGTGTGGCTGCCTTGATTCCACTTGGTTGTAGACACCCATGTCCTGCAACCCCTTATTGCTACTTCGGGTGAAACTGCATCTGCCTCGCAGGTGTTTCTGAAAGGGCCAGTAGTTAGGGCTTGTTGGTGCGCTATTAGAGCTAAACCCTGGGTCTACCCCTGTGCCAACAGTAAGCTCAGGGTGAGAAGCCTCAACAACCGTCTGATCAAGAAATTGACCATGTTGATTGTCTAATATTATGGACGTCGTTCATATGAGTGACCATGGGCTTGAGGACCGTTGGACGGTCATGAACATCAGATCTGCAAGCCAGATCAAGGACAAGGATGAATTGTAGAGAGAGAAAGAAGAATTAAACAAATCGCTAGTTCTAATCCTGCAATTGGTCTAGATCATCATATCTCATAAAACCAAATATCGATGATTGTGGTTGATCTAAAAAATGATCAGATTAAGTTGGATTAATTCATGATTTTCGGATGCACAATTTCCAGATCAACAGTAGGGATAAATTGCAGAGATCGAAAGGAGAATTAAATATCGTGCTATTTCCAATCCCGCAATTAGTCAGGACTGTCAGATATTATAGCCTCTAAGATCAATGATTGTGGTTGACTCACCAAAAACAAACAACTTCAAATTACGGAGTTTTGGTGATGAGTTAAATCACCCACAAGTTGTGGTTCCGCAACCATCCTTGATCGTTGATCTGCTTCGAGTGTCTTCACAACCGTTGGATCACTTTTAAGTGGAAGGACAAGATAAGCTAGAAGAGCAACACCGAAGATAGATCGAGCCATCGATCTAAGAACATGATCGATGAACAACATTTGGTTCACGTCAAAAGTTATGAGGAGGTTACTGTTCAGGAAATCTTACTTCATAAGAATTGGCAACTTGAAAGTCGAATTACCCGAAGCCTGAAAATATGAAATGAATAAGGAACATCAGATTTGGAGAAAATGAGATGACCGTTGGATCACCTTAAGTGGAAGGAAAGGATAAGAAAGGGATGATATCTGAGATCTCGATCACCTGAATTTTTGTTAGTCGTCGAATCGAATTAAATGGAAGAATATGATAAGCAAAGATGGAGAGCCGTTGGATTTAATCCAAATCAAAGCTGCATTGCGGAAAAATCGAGTCATTGATCTAAAATATTTATCCAATGAACGTCATTCTTTCGGGTCTAAATATGTGAGGAGGTTACACTTTAGAAAAATATCACTTCAATAATTTAGTTTGAGATTTGAAATCCCCGAGCCCAGAGAGTCAGAGAGCCGAAATACATTCTTGACCGTCGAATCATCCGAAGTAAATCTTAGTCGTTAGATCATCCGAAGAAGATCTCAAGTGTCAGATCATCTGAAGTGAATCTAGGTCATCTGATTTAGAGTGTTAGTTTGAGATTTGAAATCCCCGAAGTCTAGAGAGTTGGAGAGCTGAAATAAATTCTCTACCGCTGGATCATCCAAAGAAGATCTCAGTCATCAGATTGTCTGAAGAAGATCTCAATCATTGGATCATTCGAAGTGAATCCGGGTCGTCTGATCCAGAGCATAATTTTGAGATTTGAGATTTCAGAAGTCTGGAGACCCGAAGGAGATCTCGATCATTGATCAAGAAAGGGGACGCAGAACCGTTAATATGGTTGAAAGGTCAAATTCCTAAAGTACAGGCAGAGTCGTCGATTGAGATGGATAGGTGTCCGTGGATCATCGACTCTGGAAGATTGACGTGCAAAAGAAAGAAGGGTTTAAGATTTGAAACTATCGAAGTCCAGATCATGAAATAAATCACAGTTGTTGATTTTGGGAGGTTGGATCTGAGCTGTAGATCGTGAAAGAAAAAATCTGAACCGTCCGTTTAGGAGCACCGTCAAGATCATGATATCATGTTAAGGTCCTAACCCGCACATAGGTAGATCAATGTATTCGGATGTAATAAAGGTCAATATTAATAAGGCCTTTCAATAAAATAGAATAAGGCGGATGTAAGAAGACCTAATAGAAGCTTCCACTTCTAGAAGGATCTTCCTCTAGATCCTTCTCTTAATAGACATATTTAGTATAAATAAAGGTCGAGGGTATGATAACCCTAGCTTGGAGATTATTATAACAGAGCGCTGCTCGATTAGAGGTTGCCCCCTCAAAGAGGCCTGTGAACATTGCTTTCTAAATCAAAGCGCTATTTCTATTGCTATTCTTATATAATTTCTATGTTATTGTGAAGATTATGCTGGATATTTTACTGTTATTCTGCCATTTCTAGCATTTTATTTCTGTATTGCATATGTTATATATCTGGTATCTTGCAAGTGGTATCAGAGCACTTTTCTTGGAAAAAATTGTGGGTATTTTTTTTCTTCAGGGTAGAGACGTATTTCGCGTCTTTAAGACATAAAGATATGTCATTACGCACATAAACCCGCGGTTGAGGGGTTCATACACGCAGGAAATACAAGTGGTTCTTAAGCGCACATCTGTTGGCCACCCTTGTAACCCCTGTTGGTACCCCTTCGAGTGGTAGCGCATCAGACAACGCCTATGTATGGATCGACCTAGATTTCCTGAAGCCCTCTTTAGATAAACCTATCGGCCGTTGGACTGCTATAGTGTCACCGAGAACAACACTCGGGAAGATACTCTCTAGTACCTAGGTAGTCGAGTAGTACGGATAAGGGTATGGTCTATCCTCCTTAGTTAGTGCCCTGAGATATTGGGTCGAGTACTACT
>JASDQU010300699.1:0-10390 GCA_032191745.1 Picea mariana
TGAGGTTGAGAATACTGTGGAAGAAAGGGAAACTACAAGTGAAGGAACCATGTTCCTTTGGGATTAGGCACTTGACCCTAAGGAGAATGAGGTAGGATAAATGTTAGTGTGAGTTACAGGCCACCTAGTCTACCCCTAAAAGTTATAATTTAAGGATTAAAGGGCATGTATCCATTGTTACTCTTCTTGCTAAACCCAACACAACAATTAAGAAAGACACCCCGTGTTCTCAAACTTAAAATAACACCTCTCCAACTCAACTTGAGAATCCTACCAATGTTACCCAAACCAGTAAGGCCACAATGGAAAACTTAACCATGCAATCTTTGGACTACAACGTCATGTAAAAGATATGAAAAATACTAAAGCCAATTTTTCAATGACATTTGTAGCCTCCCTTAGCAAAAAAAAACCTCAACCACATGGTACATCTATGAACCTATGGATTCGAGTTGAATGACCAATGTGAATGGGTCTCTTATATTAATGAATGAACCTAGCTCTATCTTGCATCAATTTCCTCTTCATGTTGACAACTCTTTGTTGTTTATTGCTTATTTCACATAAAAACATTCCACACCGTTGTTTTATTTCTCCTTGCTTTATGTTGCATGCATTTTCATTTTCTTCTCTTATCATTAGAAGCTCGGTTTATGATTGGCATTTCTCATTGTAAGTGTGAACAAAATATTGAAATGTATATCCACCAACCTATGGAGATAGGTGCTCATAAAATTGTTTGTTTGTGCAACTGTTTTGAAGATTTAGAAATGTTACCCCAACCTTAATAAGATGTTGAATCTCAACCACACCCAAAACTATAGAGGCGCTACCCCTAAACCTCGCAAAGATCCTAATTGGTATCCCTATGCATAAGACTACAAGGACTCCTTTGTGCAGCTTGAAGTGCTGAATATATGACAGCCAACATCAATGAACTTTTTGCACGCGATAGAATTTATGCTCATCATTTATAAGGTGTGCTCAATTGAGAAGATGAGTTGTCTAACTATTCTATGTTTTGGTTTTTTTGTGGAATCCCACGATATGATATAAATCTTGATGAAATCATGATAAATCTAGATGAAATCACGATATAATATCTCACCAATTTCACAACTTAGTAGCTACTAAGAAATGCTAATGAGAACAAACGGATCTAACAAATTGTCGGTTTGATGTTTGCCATTACCCACCTCTTCTTTGCCGACTCCTCCTTCATGTTTCCCTGCCAGGCCGGAATCGACCGTATTGGCACAACTTCATTGAGCACTCACGAGGATTCATAGCAGAGTACTTTCTGATTATAAGGATTAGTTTTAGAGTTTTGGAGGGATGGCGATGAGAAGAGAACATGATCATCACAAAGTTATAGTAAATGTTGGGGTCTTTTTAAGAGGTCATAAGTTCAAATCTAAAAGAGTAGAATATATATATTTTAGTAAATTTACTAGTCAAATGGTTGAGTAAAAATACCTTATCCCACCAACAAAAGATCCCATGTCTAATAATAACTTTAAAATTATATTATTATTATTATTAATTTGTAACTTTAAAGAGTAAACTGACCAACGCAGGAGAAGTCGATGCTGAGAGCCGCGCAGGATGCAAGATGCTGCGTGGCACACGGCATCATGGTTCATGTCTACGATTAGACCATGGAGGAGCTACCCCTCTCAATCTTGATTACCATCTCTTTAACGACGAAGACGTACTGATCAGAAAAACCATGTAGAATATTTAAGAACAAAAGTTTTTATCTAACTGTAAGCCGATTGTGAAATTTTTTTTCGCTTCAGTCGCAACCCAAAGAATTAATTACAAAAATTAGATTTTAATTCCCATTTACATTAAAAATGAAGATATGAAATTATGCAAAAAATACTTCGAACAAGAGTTTGCAGCTATCTTTTCGGACGAACTCCATCGTCAACATTGCGCGTTATATTTCGTTACCTAAAAGCGTGGCATCACAATAAGAACAAGCCTTGGTTTCGGAGCATCAGCATCAAATTGTGGATTGCTTTGTTTCATAGCCTTTGATTCAGTCTATGCTCAAGGTTTTTAATAATAAAGTAAATTGGGATTGGAGATTTCTTGTCGATTGCACTTCCCAGATGGCGACTAATTACCAACACCCTGCAGGAGATACTGTGTGGGGTCGTGTATACAGAGTTAGATTTGAAGCTATTCAAATCCGACACGAGTACACTCTACTCCTAGCAAATGTTTCAGTGCAGGGTGGTTATTGGTCGCTTTCTAGATAAAGTCGAAGACATATTGGAATTAAATGTGAAGATATTTTGGAATTAAAATATTATTTAAACGTTTTATGTTTTGGTATTTTTTACAATCTGGTTATATAAATTTGGGTGAAATCACCCATTTTTGTTGTCTAAATTGAATTTTTGAATGCATCAATGAATTCAGTGTCCTCGAAAACCCATGAGATGCTAGGATTATACAGACTCAACCAAGTAAATCTAGAGTTATAACAATTTATCACTCGATTTGGAACAAAATTGGCCTGGAAATATGATGTGGCAGCTTGCATCGTACAATATCTCAACCTAACACACATCATAATTCATTATTGACAAGACAACAATATCTCAACCTAACACCATTCTAGGAAGCATCTATAGTTGGAGAGAATCCCTCACATCCAAGTAGTTCCAAGAACCTCCTACAAACTAGGAACATATTCTCTACCTAGATATCAACTTTACCTAATATTGACCAATAATCATTACAACCACATATGTGATCACATATTTGAACTCTCCCTCTTAAAGAGTGTGTCTTATTCTCTCTTAGTTGAGGTCCTCATTAACATCTCCTCCTCTACAAAATCTCTCTTAGTTTAGGTCCTCATCAACATCTCCTCCTCTACAATACATACTCCTCTGATCAACATAGTCTATCTCTCATCCATCCTGACACTTTCATCTAGGTACCTTGATCATACAAACATCACCAAATTATCAATGTCCATATAAAGAAACAACCATCTGTCGGAATACATGGGTAACAAGCCGCTGTAACCATCAATCTAATAGGACGCCCCTTCATGTACATGGCTCATTCAACCTATTGATGAACATCCCCTGAATGTAAAACATCACCTCATAGAGTCTAAATTCAATAACATGATCCACGCGTAGTGTTAAAAAACTCCACTGTCGAGGCTACTACATTATAGTAGACAAGTTATCCAAGTCATCTGAGACACATAGCAAAGAGGTAAGCATCTCTATCTAAGTCTTACAACAATATTCTCTTTACATGTTACATGCATAAATATAGGTACATAAATTACATTCTCTGCTCATGAAGATACCGGGTACAAACTCAAACTTTTCAAGGACCACTACATATAATAAAAAACATGACATCATAGACTTGCTTACAAATACAAAGTGTGATTTACATTACAATATGGTGAACACGCCTCACAAAATTTACCTGTTTTTACCTTATTTATCCAATCTTTGTTGTTGTCACAACCAAACTCATGTGTTGTCATAAGAACTATCACAATCTTCCCTTGGATCAAACTCAAAAGAAATCGTTATTGCATCAAGGACAACATCGTTGTCCTTGTCCTTCCTACTGCAATCACAAACATTTTCATTCTCCCTCCATGTGCAAACAATTTTCCATGTAACTTCTAGTGTCACTGATGCACCCATTCTTTGTTGACACATGTATTTATCCTTCCTTGTTCAGTCTCCCAACATCACCTAGAGTGCACATCCAAGTCCAAGTGTTCATGAATCCATATATGGTTGTACAACCTCCCCCTTCAGGAAAATACCCATGCTCAAGTAGGATTGAATGGCTAGTTCAACCTATACACCTGAGCACAAATATGCACTTTCAGAGTTAAGATGAATTCACCTATTCTTCATAGAGACCAAACTTATCAATTTTGACCCAACGCAACTTGAGTCATCTAGCTCTCGACCAAGAAATCCCTCAATGAGCTCAGACGCACCAAACAAATTATCCATATCAGAATCAAAATAAGTGTCCATACTTCTTCACTCACTTGTAGAACTGTTATATTGAACACGTACCAGTGGGAAAACAAACAAACCAATGATACCTAAGATTGACTAGGAATCGGTTGTACTCCAGGGCCAAATTCAATCGGACAGTAAAGACTGACCGAGAAACTGATCATCCTATGGACATACTTCCATCTACCAAGACACCTAAGTACCCAACCACGATGCTAACCAATTCTCTAGGAAAATAGTCTAGACACAGGATCTATCCATGCCAATATTACATTTTTTGCACCTTCCAATGAGCACTTATAGTGAAACATTCATCAAGTTCTTCATCAAGGAATAACTAGATGGAATAAACATGTAAATATCACTCCATTCTAGCCACAACTCTCTTTTTATTTACATTACATCAAATACCCATGCAGGACTTCAAAACATCAACACGATATAATAATGCATAAACATGAAGTATTCCTCCTCTAGAATCATGCACATACTTGACATCTTTGTTCATTTTTTGTCTCAGATCTTCTATTTTCATTTGTCATTTGATAGTCACGAATTCTAACAAAAACTAACTCCCAAGTTTGTAAAAACAAAATTGCACCATTACCATGTCTTCTCACGTTGAGTTCAATTAAGTGATCAACTCAGACACACATAATATGACCAACACCTCTACACACAAGATGACCAACACCTCTCTGCAAATCCCTACTTTCCACAACACATGCAGAGGCTCATCATCTATTTCTTTCACTTATTGCAACTTAGATTTTTCCATTAAGTGGTTCCATATCCTTGATCATTCACTAGCTTGATCTTCCTTCTTCATCTTTGTCTAAATATTTCTCTTGTTGTACTTCATCGCGAGTCTATCTTTTGCATAATTCTCCATGTCTTCATAATTTATAGTATTCAATGATTCTTGCAAACAATTTTGAATAAAACTCGTAATGCAAAAATGTGGGAGAGTAGATATTTATTTTTATATATTAAATAATATGTTGAGTATTTTATATATAATTAATGTAATTGTATACATAAATACAAGTTTTGTTTAAAGATAGATAAATTATCTTGGTCATGCAATTTATTTAATTGAGTGAACATCTCAACCTCACACCATTCTAGGAAGCATCTAGAGTTGGAGAAAATCTCTCGCATCCAAGTAGTTCCAAGAACCTCCTACAAACTAGGAACATACTCTCTAAGTAGATATCAACTTTACCTAATATTGACCAATAATTATTACAACCACAATGTGATCACATATTCCAACTCTCCCCCTTAAACACTGTGTGTCTTAATCTCTCTTAGTTGAGGTCCTCATCAACATCTCCTCCTCTACAATACATACTCCTCTGATCAACAAAGTCTATTTCTCATCCATCCTGGAACTTTTATCTAGGTACCTCGATCATACAAACATCATTGAATTGTCAATGTCCATATAAAGAAACAACCATCCACCGGAATACGTGGGTAACCAATCGTTGTAATTACCAGCCTAATAGGATGTCCCTTGTTGTACATAACTCATTCAACCTATTGATGAACTTCCACTTAATGTAGAACTTCACCTCACAGAGTCTTAAATCAACAACATGATCCACCCCTAGTGTTAAAGAACTCCACCGTTGAGGCTACTACACTATAGTAGACAAGTTATCCAAGTCATCTGAGACACATAGCAAAGAGGTAAGCATGTCTATCTAGGTCTTACAACAATATTCCCTTTACATGTTACATACATAAATATAGGTACATAAATTGCATACTCCGCTCATCAAGATACCTAGTACAAACTCAAATTTTTCAAGGACCACTGCATATAATAAAAAACATGACATCATAGGCTTGCTTACAACTACAAAGTGTGATTTACATTACAATATGGTGAAATCACCTCACAAAATTTACCTTGTTTTACCTTATTTATCCATCTTTATCCAATCTTTGCTACTTTCACAACCAAACTCCAATGTTTTCAGAAGAACGGTCACAATATTCCCTTGGATCAAACTCAAAAGAACTCGTTGTTGCATCAAGGACAACATCTCTATCCTTGTCCTTCCTATTGCAATCACAAACATTTTCATTCTCCCTCCATGTGCAAATAATTTTTCCTATAACTTCTAGTGCCACTGATGCACCCATTCTTTGCTGACACATGTCCTTGTCATTCCTTGTTCATTCTCCCAACATCACCTAGAGTGCACATCCAACTCTGAGTGTTCACGACTCCATATATTGTTGTACAACCTCCCCCTTCAGGAAAATACCCGTGCTCAAGAAAGATTGAATGACTAATTCAACCTATACACCTGAGCACAAAGATGCACTTTCACAGTTAAGATGAATTCACCTACTTTTCATAGAAACCAAACTTATCAATTTTGACCCATCGCAACTTGAGTCATATAGCTCTCGACCAAGACATCCCTCAATGAGATCGGACACACCAAACAAATTATCCATATCAGAATCAAAATAAGTGTCGATATTTCTTCACTCAATTGTAGAACTGTTATCTTGAACATGTACTAGTGGGAAACCAAACGGACCGTTGATACCTAAGATTGAATAGGAACATGTTGTACTCCAGGGACAAATTCAAACGGATAATAAAGACCAAGCAATTGATCATCCTATGGACATACTTCTATCTACCAAGACACCTAAGTACCCAACCATGGTGCTCACCAATTCACTAGGAAAATAGTATGGATACAGGATGTATCTATGCCAATCTCACATTTTCTGCACCTGCCAATGAGGACTTATAGTGAAACATTCATCAAGTTCTTCATCAAGGAATAACTGGACGAAACAAACATGTAACTATCACTCCATTCTAGCCAAAACTCTATTTTTATTTGCATTACATAAAATACCCATGCAAGACTTCAAAACATCAACAAGATATAATAACTCATAAACATGAAGTATTCCTCCTCTAGAATCATACACATACTTGACATCTTCGTTCATTTTTTGTCTCAGATCTTCTCTATTCACTTGACATTTGTTAGAGTCATGAATTCTAACAAAAAATTACTCCCAGTATTGTAAAAAACAAAATCTCACCATTACCATGTCTTCTCACACTGAGTTCAATTAAGTGATCAACTCAGACACACACAACATGACCAACACCTCTACACATAAGATGACCAACACCTATGTGCAAATCCCTACTTTCCACGATACATGCAAAGGCTCATCATTTATTTATTCTCTTATTGCAACTCCGATTATTCCATTAAACAGTGCCATATCCTTGATCATTCATGAGCTTCATCTTCCTTCTTCATCTTTGTCTAAATATGTATCTTGTTGTACTTCATCACTTGTCTATATTTTTCATAATTCTCCATGTCTTCATATGTCTGGTATTCAATGATTCTTCCAAACAATTTTGAATAAAACATGTCTATTGCTGGAGTGATCACTTCCAACACGGACTCAAACATGTGACAATAGTTGATCAAACTAAATGTCACTACAATAACAACCTGACTTTTCTTCCAACCAGACTCACCACAATATATTGACATGACGTACTCTTTGCTCCAAGACATCTTAAGACTCCATAAATTGAAAAATTGAGGTGTCGGGTAACACCAATTATGCACCCCCAACTTCTCAAGTTAAAAACTTTTACAAAACTTTTTCATAACCTCTTAATGACTTAAACACATGCAATTTGACTCAACCTCTCATTGATAAAGCAAAATTCTGCATTACCATTCCAAACACTTTTAAAATATTTTATATAACTATTTTCATTGATTTGATCAACAAAAACCCTCTTTTAATGTGGTAGGTAGCTGGAGAGGTAGTGGGGGGGGTCGTAGGGCCCATAATGATAATAGTGGAGGTCATTCAATGTAAGCTGGACTAGGTCCACTATATTATTAAATAAGGCCCACTATGATAGTTAGATATAATAAATGGGTAGTTAGATATAATAAATGTAAGAGGACTTCTTAGAAGATTCTACTTCTAGAAGATTCCTTCTCTAGAATGTTCTTAGGCGATGGTAGCACTATATAAAGGGGTTCAAGCAATGTAATGGAACATGAAGAGAAGTATTGTATTGTGAGTTGTAGCTCCATAGGAGGATGCCCCATCGAAGAGGCAAGTGAACAGGAGAGGATCCATTCCATAGCGCCACCGTTTCAGACGATTTATTTTTGCTCTTGACTTCCCGATCAACAGATGGAGGCCAAATTTGCCCAAACAAATTACAAATCTAAGTTCCTCTCACAATTTCACCCAATTTCAAAAAAACAATCAGCCGAAATGGAGTCTGGGAAGTGAAGTTATGAGCATTTTAAATTCAACAGTTTTTCAGGGTTTTTCCAGAAAATGTCGCGATTTTCTGTAGTAATTTATTGTTCTATTTTTTGGGTTTTTTCGTGATGGTGGCAGGACTGCAGATTTCATAGGGTGCTCAAATGGATATTTTTTTTCAAACCCTCAAAGAAATTCTACATATTACTGAAGCATTCAAATCCCAATAGTGTGGCACATTGCATGACAGATTCCATGACCTTGCAGATGGCCTCAATGATAGTTTTTGTAGTATTCAAGATTCATTGGATAGTATGTAGGAGAGATTTCTTATGGCAGACATCATGAATGAATATCATCAAGAAGTATATTCTTGGTATACTTTGGAGGACGATTGTGATGATTGGTATATGGATAGTTGTAATTTTTGGGATGACAACCACTTCCATCTTCTATTTAATGACTCTCCTTCACCTCATATAGAGCACATTATGGAGATAAGTCCAGCATCTTCTATGCACACTATTTTTCATTATTCTTCAGTACTAGCATGTTATTCAAATGATTTTGGGGATATGGAGGGATCTACATATTTGGATCCCCATGATCAATGTAGATCTTTGGAGTATCATTTTCAATTGGTTCTTGAGTTCAAATATATTTCATGTGGAGTTCACATGAACACTTGGGCATGGGACACCAATTCACAATTGATGTTGAACTACTTTATCATGATGGTTTTAATTTCTCCATGGGACCCTGGTTCTCTAGTCCACTTCAGCACTATGGTCCACACTTATCCATGGGACCCTGGTATATGGTTGTACATCAAGCGTTGAGGACAACGCTTTCATAAGGGGGATGGAATGTTAGGTAGCTAGAGAGGTAGTGGAGGGGGCGGAGGGCCCATAATGGTGGAGGTCATTCAATTTAAGGTGGACTAGTTCCACTATATTATTAAATAAGGCCCACTATAATAGTTAGATATAATAAATGGGTAGTTAGATATAATAAATGTAGGAGAACTTCTTAGAAGGTTCTACTTCTAGAAGATTCCTCCTCTATAATGTTCTTAGGTGATGCTAGCACTATATAAAGGGGTTCAAGCAATGTAATGGGACATGAAGAGAAGTATTGTATTGTGAGTTGTAGCTCCATAGGAGGATGCCCCCTCGAAGAGGCAAGTGAATAGGAGAGGATCCCTTCCATAATAGGATCCATTGTATGGTGTTGCCCTACCTCAAGGGTTTGGTAATAATAAAGTGTAGTTTCTTCTATCTTTCTCTATGGATCTATTGTGTATTCAGTATTTGTGGTGATTATATTTGTAGATCTATTCAAGTTCTTAACATAATGCCTACAAAAATGCAAAAGACCATTCATCATACAATTAACAAAACTCCACATTACCATTCCTAGCACTTTCAAAATATTCTCTATGACTCTCTTCATTGATTTTATCAAAAAAAAACCTTTTTAATCCCTACAAGAATGCAAAAGAACATTTTTCATACACTTGTAATGACAATTTTACCATTTAACAACAAGACATCATTAAGGTTCAATCACTGCAATATTAATAATATTAATGACTTTTATGCCACCTATCTTAAAAAACATTAATTTCCACTTTTCTCCTCTTGATAAGATTAAGACGAATCACTTGTCCATAAACATAACTTAGTTCACATATACCTTCGAATATTTTGCATCTTTGTCCACCTTTTTGTTCGAGCTCATTTGTGGGCTCCTCCTCCTAGGGAGAAACTAGGCACTGCTTTATTTTTTTAAGCTCCATCGCATGAAGAAGCTCGGAAACCCTAGTCTTCAAGAATTTTTCTCGCCTTCCTCTATCACTATTCGACAATTATTTGTTGGGCATAGGAGGCAGTGTTGTGGATTCAGTCGACCTTGTCGACGCCTGCATCATCTATCCTGATGGCATCTATCGTTCCCTTCGACTTTGATAGTCTTTGATTGCATTGGAAAAACTACATAATTTTTTCAAAATATCCTCCAACGTTAATATCATGTATACACGTTAGAGTTATATATATTTGTTTTTCCCTAGAAAT
>JASDQU010300699.1:10490-24381 GCA_032191745.1 Picea mariana
TGTTTATTCTCATAACAAAATCTAGTGGAAAGCAAGGCATCTGTTAGCTCAATTCCCCAGTCTTATCATGGCATGGAATCACAATTCTTTGGGGAGGAACGTTTGCAGGGAATACACCTTCCTGTAATATCTTGATACAAACTTTGGATAATTATAACTACTTCAAAACAATCTCATTCTCATTGCCTTCCTCCTCTGCCGACCTGATCATTGGATGCGGAGTAGGATACACCTCTGCATGGCTTGAATGGCTATAAAAAATTGCAATCAACATTCAAGTTACATCCTCTTAGCAAGCACGTGATGCCACATGAATCTCTAGTCAGATGATACATAGTAAGGAGATTTCTATCCCATTGACTTTATTACCCAATAATTAACAAAATCTGAAGAATAGAAATCGAATGTTCTTAAGACAAACTACAAAATATGCCATACCAAAGACTCATATTGGATCTTAACCGTAGTGCAACCTCATCAAGCAATCGTCAGGAATACTGTGTTAAGACATCATGCAGTCTTTCTTTCTGGCCCCACATCCATGAGGCAGTGGAGCAACCTAAGTCGAGATTTAATCTGCAACCCAATTGAAAACCACACACGCACATACCATCTACCAATCGGCATTGGACTTCACTTTACAGAAAAACGCTTAACACTCTTACAATAGTTGGTTGTAGCTTGACCGAAAGCCAGGTAAAAGTCTGCTTTCATCTAATTGATCATGTTTTATGTCATTGCTTATGATATCTTTACTTTCCTTGTCATCTACTTTATCATTGGCTTTTGGCACAACTAGCTGCACTACAACCACTTCCATACCAAGAGTGTTAGATGTAGTTTTATAATCAAATTAATCAAAAATAACATCCCTACAAAGTATGGTTATTTTTTCACTAGGAATAAAATTGTATATCCCTTATGCTCATCACCATACCCAACAAATACACCTCTTGAACTCTTACAAAAAGAAATAAACTTATGAGACTTGTACTCTCCCCTGTTGTCACTCCTTAATATCTTGATGCTAGAACCTGTTTGATTTTCTACAAAGGATTTAAATTCACAAAATTTATTAAACACCTTGCTTTTATGTTTCATGAAATAAATCCAACACTTTCTAGTAACATCATCAATAAAGGTAACAAAGTACAAGTAGCTAGAAATAGGAGTACTCATTGTTCCACCCACAAAACACACATTGGAGTGAACAAGGTCTAATGGTTTCCTCACAATTTTCTCATCATTTGTGAAGAAGGGATCTCTATGATACATTCCCATGGCACAAGAATCACATACATCTCCTATGGTAACATTAAATTGTGGCATACCTCTTATCATCTTCTCGAATTTCTTGAGGCTGTATAGGTTTATGACCAAACCTCATGTGCCACAACTCTATTAGTGATCTGTCATCATGCATCAACACTTTTTGTTCAACAATACCTGCAATTAATATATATAGAACGCCATCTTTGACTCCATTGCAAATCACCCTCTTATCCTTAAGGTTAACAATTGTACAACTGTTTTTTCTTAATATAACATCCATATCTTGGTCAGTAACACCACTTACTGAAAACATATTATTTTTAAGACCAGGAACAAGCAAAACATTATTAATCAGTGCAATACCTCCGCTTGGCATTTGAATAGGAATTGTTCATATTCCTTTTACTTCATGGGCTCAATCATCACCCAAGAAAATTTATTCTAATCTGTCTTGAAGAGTTACAGATAGATCATTATGAGGTGGAATATGCTTTCTTGCATTAGATTCAATATACCACACATATTTGCAAGAATCATTAGCGGAAAGAGAAGATATTAAGGAGAAATTTTCAAACTGTTTTAAGAACATTACCTTTATGAGACTTGCAGTGATCCTTACCATGATGTTGATCATGTCCCTTCTCACCCTCAAACTTCCTTTAAAGACAGTCTTTTGCAAAGTGACCCCTTCAGTTACAGTTGAAGCAATTGACCTTTGAAATGTTTCTTCTAGATGAATGTTAGGGACCTAGCCCCTCATGTAGGTAGAATAATATATTTCCATGTAATAAAGGTCAATATTAATAAGGCCTAGCAATAAGGAAGAATAATTCCAATGTAAGAAGACCTAATAGAAGCTTCCGCTTCTAGAAGGATCTTCCTCTAGATGGTTCTTTTGATAGACATATTTAGTATAAATAGGAGTTGAGGGTGTGAGAACTTTTTTCTTGGATATTATTGTAATAGAGCTCTGCTCTGCGGGAGGTTTCCCCCTCGAAGAGGCAAGTGAACATTGCTCTCGGTAATCAAAGTGTTATTTTGTTATCATTTTCGTATTATCGTGGTGTTGTTCTAGTTATATTGTTATTCATCTGCCATTTCTAGTTATGTATTTATGTTCTGCATACCTTTTATATCTGGAATATTACAAGTGGTATCAGAGCACCTTCCTTGGCAGAAAATTGTGGGTTAATTTTTTTCAGGATAGAGACATATTCCATCATCTTTAAGCTATAGAGATCTGTCGTTACGTGCATAAACCTGCGGTTGGGGATTCATCCACGCAGGAAATACAAATGGTACTTAAGCGCACATCTGTTGGCCACCCTTGTAACCCCTATTGGTACCCCTTCGAGTGGTAGCACATCAGACAACACCTGTATACGGATCGGCCTAGATCTCTTGAATCCCTACGTATATAAATTGATCAGCCTCCTAACTTCTATAGTGCCACTGAGAACAACACTCGGGAAGATACTCTCTAGTACTTGGGTAGTCGGGTAGTATGGCTAAGGGTACGGTCTAGCCTCCTTACTTGGTGCCCTGAGATATTGGGCCAAGTACTACTATTGGACCCTGCACATATATCAGAGAGTTATAGCATAGGGAAAACCCTTGTCTGTAGCACCCTTGAATACCTAACCCTTGGGATGGAAATGAAAACAGAACAGATAATATCTATTGTGGCACAACTATGTCTCCTGCATTTGAGTTGCGAAATTACTACACATTTCTTATTGTTAAGCATTTGGACATTTCATCACTACAGTCTAGATCCTGTTGGCACCATTATTTGATACCTATTCCTTTGGTTTTCTCTCTTCGCCCTGATCGTAGTCATACCTATCATTTTTTAGCAAAAAACAAAATTGTGGACCCAACCTCCTTCCAACACCCTTATTTGGGCTTCACCTCATTGGATTCACCTCATCGCCCTGATCGTTGTGATACACTTCACCCATAACCCATTTTCTGTGTGGTCCCACCTGCCCCTTTTCGTGTTCCCTAGTCATCATGTCCCATACCCATAGCCAAGACTTGGAAGCTTGCTTCAATACCTTGCACTCTAATTTTACAGAAACCCAACAAGAAGTGAAAAAGATCAATACCAATATTCTCTCCATCAATCAAAAAATGCATTCCTCCATAGCGGCTTTAGTCTCTACCTCAATCGAGGAACTCAGAGAAGAGATCAAACAAGACATTACTACCTATCTTGAATCTGTCTCTACAATGATCTGCGCTAAGTTGTATATCCCTGCAGATCTTCCCTTATCTGACCCACCTTTGCATACCGAAGGTGAAACTTCCTCTCATTCCCAGAATTTTCAACCCCATCACTTTCAGTGTGACCTACGCCTTCCGCGTGTGGATGTGACCAAATATTTTGGATCGAATCCCACTGGCTAGGTAACTCAAATGGAACATTATTTATCTTCGTATGGCATTACGGATGAGTTGGCCAAACTCTAGTATGGTGTTCTCCATATAGATCAAGAACATTGGCAATGGTGGAAATGGATAAAAAATGTCTGCCAAGGGTATGTGGCTTGGGCACACTTTGTGGCAGAGCTTTATGAACTCTTTGACACTCACACGAACCATTTAGGTCGTTTGAAAAAGTTGAAACAATCTGGCATAGTGGAAGACTTTATAGTTTCTTTTGAGCGACTGGATTTTCATACAGAGGGAATGTCTGATGCTTTTTTTAGAGAAATTTTTATCAGTGTCCTCAAGGATGAGATTCGTGCTCATGTCCTCATGGCTCGGCCTCAGAGTTGGGTGGACGCTACTAAAAGAGCTAAGGAAGCACAACAGTTCGTCTCTTCTCAAAACCGCAAACCCTCCTTTATTCCTCGCACTAAATCAGTAACTCCCACTCCTCCTTCTACTCCACTCAAGATCCAGAAATTGACCAGGGTCGAAATGGCTAAACACCAACTCAAAGACCTTTGTTATAATTGTGATGAAAAATATTTTCTGGGACACAAGTGTAAGGAACAAAATATTTTTATGGCCATCTCAAAGGATGGTTCAGAAGAGGATGTTGAGGATCCCCTTGTGTCTGTGTCACTTGAACCCTCAGAACCTCCTGAAGTAGAACCGGTCATTTCCCTAAATGCTCTCACTGGCTTCTCTGCTCCCCAAACCATCAAGATAATTGGCTACATCAAGCATAGGAAGGTCATCATTCTTATTGATAATGGAAGCACCCATAATTTTATTCATCATCACATTGCCAAAGAAACTAATTGCTATATTCGTGCAGTCAATAATTTCCAAATCATGGTTGTCAATGGTGGGTCCATGAAATGTGGAGGGCTTTGTGAAAATGTCTGTCTCCAAATTGGTGACTACCATCTGAAATCTCATATGTTTTCTATCGACATGGGTGGTTGTGACATTGTGTTGGGTGCGGAATGGATAAGGACTTTGGGTCCCATTCTCATGGATTTTAAGGAATTAACCATGAAATTCAACCAGGAGGGCCAACAATATAAATTCCAAGGCATCACCATTGGTTCCCCAGAGATCATTAGTTCCCATCGCATGGAAAAGATGCTCAAAAAAGTTCATTCTGGCATTATTTTCCAACTCCATGCCATCCAAGCCACTAAGACACCCTCTGTGCTGCAGAACCTCCAATCCATCCTCTCTAAACATCAAATGGTTTTTTCCACTCCCCAGGGACTCCCTCCTTCCCATGGTGTTCATGATCATTCCATTCCCCTTCTCACAGGAATCCTTCCTCCCAATATCCGTCCCTATCGTCACCCCTTTTCCCCAAAAAATGAAATTGAGAAAATGGTTCAAGAATTTCTCAATGCTTGTGTTATCTGCCCTATTATGAGCCCCTACTCTTCTCATGTGTTCAAGGTCCTTAATAAAGAAGGTTCTTGTCGCATGTGTCCTGACTTTCACGTCCTCAACAAACTCACCATTAAAGACAAATTTCACATTCCTTCCATCGTTGACCTCTTGGATGAATTGAGTGGCTCTCAGTTCTTTACTAAACTTGATCTTCGTTCAGTCTACCACGAGATCCATATGAAAGAGGTGGGAATTCCTAAGACTACCTTTAGAACTCATGAGGGCCACTATGAGTTTTTGGTCACGCCCTTTGGCTTGTTTAATGTTCCATCCACTTTCCAAAGCCTCGTCAATCATGTCTTCCATCCTTTTCTCCATCATTTTTTGTTATTTTTCTTTGATGATATCCTCCTCTACAGCAAAACCTGGACAGACCATCTTGCTCATGTGGATCGAGTTCTCCATCTACTCTCTCAGCACCAAATTTTCCTCAAACAATCTAAATGTGCTTTTGGCACCTTGGAAGTAGAGTACTTGGTTCATCTTGTTGGCAAGGAAGGCGCCAGGGTGGATCCTAAAAAGATTGAAGCTATGCAAGATTGGCCTCACCCAAAGACTCTCAAAAGCTTGCGGGGATTTTTGGGTTTAACAAGTTATTATCACAAGTTTGTTAAGAATTATGGAAAGATTGTGGCACCTCTCACTGCACTCCTTAAAAATAATTCTTTCACTTGGACTCCAGCAGTTGCTCAGGATTTTCAAACCTTGAAGATGGCCATGTGCACCACTCTAGTCCTAGCCCTTCCTAATTTCACAAAGACCTTTGTCCTGGAATGTGATGCTTCCGGGAAAGGAATTGGCATTGTCCTTATGCAAGAGGGTCGGCCTTTGGCCTTTACCAACAAACAATTGTTCAAGAGAAATTTGGGAAAATCAATCTATGAAAAGGAAATGTTTGTTATTCTGCATGTCGTGGATCTTTGGCGACCCTATCTATTGGGGAAACTCTTCCAGATTAAGACAGATCATCAAAGACTCAAGTATTTTCTAGAACAACGCCTTTCCTCCCCTGAGCAACAAAAATGGGTGACTAAGCTCTTTGGATATGTTTATGAGATAATTTACAAAAAAGTCAAAGACAATGTGTTTGCTGATGCACTTTCCAGAAAATATGAAGATGAAGGGTCTCTTTTTTCTCTCTCTTTCATTGTACTAGATTGGCTCCAAGTTGTTTTCCAGGAATGGCTACACGATCCAAAAATTTCACATCTAATACAACAATTGCAGTCCAATTATCCAGTTTCCCTAGGGTACTCTTGACTCAATGATGAGCTTCGATACAAAGGTCATTTGTATTTAAGTAAACAGTCAAAAATTAAATCCACGGTAGTTTATGAGCTTCATGCTACACCCACAAATGGGCACTCCAGGTTTACCAAAACCTATGACCGGGTCAAACGTTCCTTTTTCTGTGAGGGTATGGAACAGGAAATTCTTAATTTTGTGGTTGAATGTGATGTGTGTCAATGCAACAAGGGTGAAACTGTCAAATCTCTTGGCACACTACAACCGCTTTCGATTCCACATGCTATTTGGTGGGATATCTCTATGGATTTTATTGTCAGATTACCTAAATCAGGCAATAAATCAGTCATCATGGTGCTAGTTGGTCATCTTTCCAAGTATGCTCATTTTTGTGCTCTTCAACACCCATTTATAATATCTATTGTGGCTCAACTTTTCATGGATCAGGTCTTCAATCTTCATGGCATGCCACATTCTATTGTTTCTGATCGCGACCCAACTTTCACCAGCAATTTTTGGCAAGAATTGTTCAAGCTACAAGGCACCCAATTGCATCTCAGCACAGCTTATCATCCCCAGACTAATGGTCAAACTGAGGTTTTCAACAAATGTTTGGAAACATATTTGAGGTGTTTTGCATCGAAAAGGCAGAATCAGTGGGCTCAATGGTTACCACTAGTTGAATGGTGGTACAACACGTCGTACCATACAGCTACGCGCATGACTCCTTTTGAAGCGGTATATGGAAAAAATCCACCTTCAGTCTTCTCATATTTTCCAGGTGTATCGAAGGTCCATGCGGTTAACCAAACACTTACAGTTTGAGAAGATATTCTCCATACCCTCAAAGAGAATTTTTTCATGGCCAGTAATCGCATGAAACAACAAGCAGATCAAGGTCGCTCTAAACATCAATTTGTAGAAGGGCATCAAGTGGTTTTTTAACTGCAACCTTACAAGCAAACTTCCCTCAAGGCTGACCATTTTCAGAAACTGGGGCCCAAATTTTATGGTCCTTATACCATTCTCAAGCATGTGGGACAGGTGGCCTATCAGTTAGCTTTGTTCAGTTATTCTAAGCTCCATCATGTTTTTCATGTTTCTTTCTTAAAGAAGGTGATTGGAACTAAGTCCCAAATTCAAACCAACCTTCCTGAGTTGGATGAAGAAGACTCCATTTGGCTACAACCACAAGCATTTTTGGACTAGTGTGAGCGTCGACTACATCAACAAACCATTAAGGAAGTGTTAGTCCATTGGAAAGATACAACTCCAGCAGATGCCACTTGGGAACCAGCTACCATTCTGCAGCAATTTCCCCATCTCAATCCTTGAGGACAAGGTTTTTTTTAAGGGGGGGGACATTTTAGGGACCTAACCCCTCACGTAGGTAGAATACTATATTTCCATGTAATAAAGGTCAATATTAATAAGGCCTAACAATAAGGAAGAATAAGTCCAATGTAAGAAGACCTAATAGAAGCTTCAACTTCTAGAAGGATCTTCCTCTAGATGGTTCTTTTGATAGATATATTTAGTATAAATAAGAGTTGAGGGTATGAGAAATTTTGTCTTGGATATTATTGTAATAGATCTCTTCTATGATGGAGGTTTCCCCCTCGAAGAGGCAAGTGAACATTTCTCTCGGTAATCAAAGTGTTATTTCTGGTGTTATTTTGTTATAATTTTGGTATTATCATGGTGTTGTTTTGGTTATATTGTTGCTCATCTGCCATTTCTAGCTATTTATTTATGTTATGCATACTTTTTGTATCTGGAATATTACAATGAAGAATACTCACCCCCATTGAATGGATGTTAAGGGGTATTTCCTCCTTTCTTTTTTTGCCACTTCTTTCCAAATTTCTTTGTCTTCATCCACAAGGAAACATCTTATGAATATTTTTTATTCTTCACTTTCTTGGGCATCTCCCTAGATAGGAAAATGTCATACAACTTCTCAAATGAGGGCATTTTCTCTCTACGTGCAACATTGCTCACAAAAATTGCATAATCATTAGAGAAACCATTTAAAGCATTACCTACCATTTCTTCATTTGATATTGTGTCCCATGCATCATGTAGTTGACCTTAGATCTCTTTGATCTTATCAAGATACGAAGAGACACTCTCTCCTTCGGCCATCCTACACGTGTTCAACTTGCTTATGAGGAACATCCTCTGCGACATGCTCAAAGAATCAAACATGGATTTCAACTTGTCCCAAAATTCTTTGGCCATTTTTCAGTCTCTTTAATGTACAACCAAAGATGATCTCAAATTAATTAAGATAATTGTTTGATCCTTTATATCCCTCTTACTCCACTTGGTTTGATCATTAGGATCTGTCGGTTTTGGTTCCTTCCCATCACCTATGGATAAGACATCACATTCATTCAGGATGAGCACCATAAAATATTTCCAAGAGGAATGATTGGATGCACCTTCCAATTTTTTAGAGTCGCTTAGTTTAAAATTGTCCATTTCAGAAAATGGAAGACAACAACTAGAAAAACCTGTGATTTGATCACACATTAAACTGGGTTTACTATTAAATACTCACGTAATCAGAAGGAAAAACAATTGTTGGATTGATTTTCACACTTGTTGCCTTCTTGAAGACATGTTGTCTCTCTAAACTTGGGAGGATGTCTCTTATTGGCTTTGTGTGTGTGTGTGTGTGTGTGTGTGTGTGTGTGTGTGTGTGTGTAGATATAATATACCAACACATAGGCTAATCCATTCATATGTACCGTATTCTTTTACGAGGATCTTGAATCATGCGCACTAGTCGCTTCTCTTCAGCGATCCAAAATTTAGGTGGTTTCTGTGGAAAAACGAAGGTTTATGGGAGTTTGGGTATCGACGTTTACAAACACCCGATACAAAAATGAAATAAAACAATTATTCCTGAAATGCGAAACGAGGCTTATCAAAATTCGGGGTTCATCATTTACAAACACCCAACGCAAAAAACAAAACAAAATTACAATTGTCGAATCGTGAAACGCTAATAGTCTTAGGGCCCACCACTTCGGGTTTGGGGTTTTGAGACTAAAGAACTCCACGCACTTTTTAACAAGTAAACTCCAAATGTCGAATAAAATATCGACTTGGTTTCAATGTTCTTTTTTATTAAGATCATCCGCACCAAAAATTACAATCCGTTTTGGTATTTATACAAAAACTAACATTAATTCCCTAATTCAAAAATTGCCCCTTCGATCTTAGAAAATATTTAATTGAGGCAGTGATGGTGTCCCGTGGCCTGCAAAGGTTAAGGTGGCCATCGCTTGAGCAATTTAAAACAAATCAGTAAATTGGTGCTAAATCCTCAATTCTTGAAGGGTAAAGACGAACACCGATCTGCCATTATTCAGGTGGTGAAATGATTAAGAGGGAGTATGTTGGATAGTNATAATACAATACAAGATTGTTGTTAACAAGGCATTACAGCTTACAGACCCCAATATTGTCTCTATGAATTTTAAACAATTCATTTCCCAAAGGCTTTGTAAATATGTCTGCAAATTGTTCTTCAGACCTGCAGAATTGAACAGAAATCTCTTTACCATTTACCAGCTCTCGAATGAAATGATACCTCATATCAATGTGCTTACTCTGCTTGTGAAAAACGTGATTCTTTGATAGTGCAATGGAAGATTTATTATCACGGACAATCTGAGTTGCACCATTATGCTCATGCAATAATTCATTCAAGATTCTTCTCGTCCATACAACTTGGCATGCATTTGTTGTTGTTGCAACATACTCTACCTCAGTAGAAGATAAAGTCACTATGGGTTGTTTCTTTGATGCCCATGCCACTGCTCCAAATCCAAGACTGAACACATAACCAGATGTGCTCTTCCTATCATCAATAGAACCTGCAAAATCACTATCATTATATCCGATCAGCTCAAAGTTCAAGTTTGATGTGTATCGGATACCAAAATCAGTTCTTCCAGCAATGTATCTCAGGATCCTCTTCCCTGCTTGCCAATGAGTACTCTTTGGAGTCTCCATCAATCTGGAAATTAAACTTACAACAAACATAATATCAGGTCTCGTTGTTGTTAAATACATTAGGCTTCCAACCAACTTCTTATACAGAGTTGGATCAACATATGATCCCTCATCATATTTGTTAAGTTTAGTACCAGTTGCCATTGGTGTTGCAGCTGGTTTACAATTCAACATTCTAAACCTTTTAAATACTTCATTTGCATATTTAGTTTGACAAATGAAAATGCCATCATCAGATTGATCCACTTCAATTCCAAGGAAATATTTCATCAATCCTAAATCAGTCATCTCAAACTCTATTTTAATGGCATTTTTAAAATCATCTACAGATAGATCTCCAGTAAAAATCAAGTCATCAACATACAGACAAACAATCAAAATTTTACCTTCCTAGTTTATCTTTGTATACAGGGTTGGTTCACTTGGACTTCTGCTGAATCCAACACTAATCAGGTACTCATCAATCCTGCTATACCAAACTATGGATGCTTGCTTCAATCCATATAAATTTTTCCTTAACTTGTAAACTTTATCTCTGTGCTTATCAATCTCATAACCCGGAGGTTGTCTTACATAAACCTCTTCTTCCAAACATCCATTCAAGAATGCAGACTTAACGTCCATCTGATGCATGATCCATTTATTCTGAGCTACAATTGCTAAGACCATTCTCATTTTGTCAATTCTTTCTACAGAAGAAAAGGTTTCATTGTAATCAATACCGGGTTGCTGACTAAACCCCTGAGCTACAAGTCTTGCCTTGTACTTTTCAACTTCACCTTGTGCATTCAACTTAGTCTTATAAACCCACTTAACATCAATTCTCTTCTTACGTTCAGGTAAATCGACAAGATCCCAAGTGTTATTTCTTTCAATGGAATCAATCTTCTCATCCATTGCTTTTATCCAGACATCTTCTTTAGCAGCTTCATTAAAACTTACAGGATCACATGCCATTAATGCAAAATTTGAAATCTGATCTACTTCTTCATTCTGATCATACAATTCTCTTAAGCTTCTAGTCTTCTAACCTTTAAATCTATTTTTCAATGAAGCTAAAGTAGGATTCGATTCACTACTTACCTGTGAATCTATTTGATGTCCACCATGTCCAGATGGCTCACCACACTCATGAGTTCTTGGCGTTCTAAATTGAGATGAGATGAAATCTGGTGCTTCCCTTGTATCACTTCTCGCTATAGGCGTATGTGCATGTGGAACCAACTATCCACCTCCTTCATCCTTCTCAGCTCCATCATCATCTTCATGGGGTAACACAACTCCTTCTGAAACAGATTTATCAATACTTCCATCCCAGGCTTCCTTTTCTTTAAATTGAACATCTCTGTTGATTACATACTTCTTGGTGATGGGATTGTAGAGTCTATAGTCCCTAGACTCTTCATTGTATCCAACAAAAATACATCTTGGTTTTGATCGGAAAAGCCACAATGTAGTCAATATATTGTTGACGTTTCGGATCCAGATCAGGATCCGATCAAAACCGAAAATCCCAACCACGACAATCTCACTCATCAAAAATACATCTCTCGCTTCTATCATCCAACTTCCTCCTCATTTATTTAGGTACATGCGCATATGATACACATCCAAAAATTCTAAAATAAGAAACATTACAAGGCTTACCGTCCCAGGCTTCCTGAGGTACACAATTCCTTATGGTCTTGGTCAGACTTCTATTCAAGATATAGACAGAGAAAACCACCGCATCTCCCCAATATTCATTTGAAATATGCTTCTCTTTCAACGTGCTTCAAGCCATATTCATAATGGTCTGATTCTTCCTTTCAGCCACTCCATTCAACTGTGGAGTATATCGAGCAGTAAACTGCCTTTTAATTCCATGAAAATCACAAAATTCAATGAATTCATTCATTTTATACTCACCTCCTCTGTCAGACCTCAGGATCTTAATGGTTCGCCCACTCTCATTCTCAACCATAGACTTAAACCTCTTGAAAACTTCAAAGGCTTCAGATTTATGCTTCAACAAATACAACCAAGTCTTCCCACTGAAATCATCAATAAAATTCATAAAATAAACACTACCATTCAAAGAAGGTGTTTGCATAGGTCCACACAAATCCGTGTGGACAATTTCCAATGGAGCTTTTTCTCTATAGGAAACACCTGAAACAAATTTCTCTCTGTGATGCTTCCCAAGTATACAGCTCTCACAAGAGCTTGCAGGTTGTTGGATACAGGGCAACCCCTTTACCATCTGCTTCTTCTATAATAGATCCAAGCCACCAAAATGTAAATGACCATATCTCAAATGCCATAAGCAAGATTCATCTAAACTTCCAACTTTATAAGCATTCAAAGAACCACTCAAATCATTTCTCATAACAAGTGGAAACATTCTATTATTGGTCATCTCTACTCTTGTAATCAACTGTTTGCTGGGTAATTTATCATAGATTGTACATACCTTGTTATTGAAGAACACTTTGTGCTTTTTCTCCAATAGTTGTCCAACACTAATAAGATTGAATTTTAAACCAAGCACGTAATAAACATCGTCAATATTTCTTCTCTAATTATTCTTAGTGTAAACTGGAACTACACCTTTACCATTAAATGTAACCTTACAGTCATTTCCCAGTTTTACTTCAGACTAAATACTAGTATCAATAGAAGAAAATAAATCCTTATTACCAGTCATGTGGTTACTGCAACCACTATCCAAAAACCAAATATCATTAGCACTTTCCTGAGTGACATTACAAGTCAATAACATAGGATTTTGATCATCCTCAGACTCATTTGTGATATGTGCAGACTGCTTTCCAGCATCTACCTTCTTCTTCCAGCATTTGTTAGCAAAATGACCAAACTTCTTATAATAATAAAATTGAACTTTAGATTTATCATACCTCTGATTTTCTTGTTGCCAGGGTCTGTTGATGCTCCCTCTTAAATTAGGAGGATTCTACTGGGACTTTGTTGTTGGTAAATAATACCCTACGGACTAACAATCTAGGGATGAACTTGTACACAGATCATGACCTTATAGAAATCACTTTTAACCTATCACCCCAATACACAAACCCCTTTTTCGCACATAAGCATGGAAAAGACCTACTAACCTTTTTATATCAACGTTTGATGTAGATCCTCCGTTGCACTTTATTCGCTTGCTCTCGCTGCTCCTTCCAAAGAAAATCCTACTATCAAGACAAAACACTACGCATGCATGCTATTCTTCTACTTAAGGGTTAGAGATAAAGCATAAATCAAATAAAATATATATCACACGTGCATTGGGACGGGAAAAGTATTCTTTATTAATCTCAAGATGAATCAACTTACAATAATGATAGAGACCAGCCACCATTCCTCGATCTTGATCCTGGGATCCTCCTCTTCTTTGTCCTCCAACTGCTTTGCTTGAATTCTGTTTAGGCTTAAGAAAATGCTAAAGGGTTGGGACAACTGGATTCGGCAATTGGGCAGA
>JASDQU010300701.1:3769-13841 GCA_032191745.1 Picea mariana
AAACTGTGTTGATGAGAGAAAAAGCGCCAGTGGAGGAGCATTCTTCCTAGGTGACTCATTAGTAGCATGGATTAGTAAAAAGCAAGGTTCCATTTCTTTATCAACTACAGAGGCATAGTACATTGTTGTTGCTACCTGTTGCACTCAGATATTATGGATGATTCAGACACTTGCAGACTTGGAGGTAAAATATGGTACACCGATCCCAATCCATTGTGATAACACTAGTGCCATCAGTGTGTCCAAGAATCCTGTATTCCACTCCAAGACCAAGCATATTCCCATAAATACCATTTTCTGAGAGAGCAGTTCACCAATCAGATTGTTCAGGTCCATTACATTCCAACCATAGAACAAATTGGAGACATCTTTACTAAACCCCTAGCCAAGAAACCATTTGAATATCTCCGACAGAAGTTGGGTGTCATCCCATCTCACATCCAAGAAAGTCCATCATGTTAGGGGGAGTTTGTATTGGTTGAACATCTGATACCTCCTAAACATACTGCAACATCTCATGGTGAGTGTGTTTTCTTTGAAATTGATGTCAAAGGGGGAGAAAAGGAGTGGTACAGACCGAATGCTATAGTTGGAGGTCCAAACAGATGAGCTTAGTCGTTCAGGGTTGCCATCAATTCCAAAGGGGGGGATTGTTGGCATGTTTACAAGAAGTGTGTGCTTGTCATTGATGGAAAGAACAACAGTAACAATGACAAATAGGCAGAAAATCAAGATCAACAGACAAGTAGGCAAGGAAGAACAACAACTATCGAAAGGAAAGATAGAAGCATTGATCAGACTCCATTTCAGAGTTTCAGCTACCGAGATTTCAAATATCGAGAGTTGGGGATGTCAAGAATGCTTACTACAGGAGTCCTGAAGTCACAAGATGAGAAATCATGAAATGTCAAAGACTCCATACCGGAGGTTTGGATACTGGGAATTGGAGATGTCAAGGACTCTCATGATAGGAATCCTGAAGTTGAGAAGTGCGAAAAGATGAAAAAGTTGAGCTGACTCCATTTCGGAGTTTCGTAGACTGGGAGGTTGAGATGTCAAGAACTCTCACGTCAAGAATGCTAAAATTGTGATGTGCAAAATCACGAAGAGATCTGGACCGTCGAATCATCTAGAGTGTGGACCGTTGATCCGACTCCATTTTGGAGCTTCGAATACTGGGAGTTGGAAGAGTCAAGTGACGAGACTCTTCATCACAAGAGTCCCGAAGTAGCGAAATGCGAAATGCCAAAATCCAGAATCAGGTAGAAGGAAGGCCCGTGAAGTGTCAAATTCACAACAAGATTTGGACCGTTGGGTCCATAGGACATGTGACGATAGATCATCATTTCACCGACTGCAAAGTCAAAAGAACAAGGTTCACTAACCTCTCGAACTCGTAGCAGGAATTCGCGACATGAGAAATCACGAAATGTCGAAATGATCAGAGCTAGTGCAACCAAGCTCCATTTCGGAGCTTCGGATACCAGGACAAGGAGTATCAAGAACTCATCACCACAAGAACGCCGAAGTGCCAGAAAGAAAAATTGTGAAAGCACTATATGGATAAGCTCTCGGTCACCTCTCGTAGTCACATGGTCGAATAGATGTAGAGAAAAGCTTGAAGTGACAAGCTCCTTTTTCGGAGTTTCGGATATCGCGACTTGGAGACTCAAGATGCCACACAATAGGATTGTTGAAATGCAAAACATGTTTTGGATTAGTCTGTGGTCACAACCATTGGTCACATCTATGGAAGATGGAGGAAGGAGCTAGTCCAAACAAGCTCCATTTCGAAGTTTCAGGGATCGGGACATGGAGAGTAACAAAATATTTACCACGGGGATCCCGAAATGCCAAAGTACGAAATGGAAAAATGAATGCAATATTCAATGAAGTCAATTCAACGGTGCAGATGAATTTGAATAAGATCGGAGGGCTATTGTTTCACTTCATAGTGTAACTGCTAGAAATAAATGATGGTTTCTGCCAGAGGATGAGCTCGTCTATGACAGAGAAGACGAAGAGTTTCAACTGCTAGAGAAGATGAGGAATCTCAATATAACACCCAGTGATGATGGATGCGTGGGTGAAACCACCAGAGAAGATGAAGAGTTACCATGATTATCAGGCAGAGCACTCACAATGGGCATGAGATGCAAAACAGAGTGAGTCAACGTGGCACACAAGAGATGGGATAGTTGTGGAAGAGTGAAGTGGAGAAAAAACCCCAATGTGGAGGAGATTGGGGGTGGATAGGATGCAAGTGCAAGAAGTATATTGCATGCACAAGGTGCACAAAGACCATAAGAATGCTAAACAAAGAAGAAATGGGGTGGTTTTTGAGTGTGATTGAGGTGTGAAGAAGGAGGCAGAGCACAACAACAGAAATGTACAGAAGGGGAATGGTGCATTGAAGGGACATGGCGTAGAGAGCATAAAAGGAAAAAGAACAGAAATCATAAGGAGTGTGCAGAAGACACTGATGCAGACAGAGCAGCGTAGTGTAGCAGAACAGTGATGAGACCGGTAAGCCATTAAAGAACTTTATATCATTGTAATAAGTCATAATAGCAAAGATTTATATTTCAGGGTGGTAGGGAGGTGCTAGGGAGGACTTTTTTCCTCATAGGTTCAAGTGGGTGCTTGAACAAAGGGAGTTGTAGCTTCCATCTGGTTGCAGCCAGAGAAACCAGGGTGGTGCAAGGGAGAATTGTTGTTCTTTGTTATACAAGTTGGTGCCTGTGTGACTGGAAGTTTGTGCTTCCATCCAGTTGGTGCTGGAACACTTAGGGAGTTGGTGCTTCCTTCTAGTGGGTTCTATAGAAACCAGGGAGTTGGTGCTAGAGAATCTAGAGAGTTGGTGTTATCATCAAGTAGCAGCTTGAAAAATAGAGGTTGTAGCCTCATTCTGAGTTGGTGCTCATATGTATGATAATGTAAAGAATGTACATATTACTTATCATATAAAGAAGAAGAGGTTTTTAGCCTTTATGGGTTTCCTCAGGAAATATCTGATGATGGACCACACTAGTTTGGTCCGAAACATCGAAAATCAGAAAACCTATGCGATTAATCCGAAAGAACTCTCTAATCAAAACAATGGTCAAAAAAACCTTAGAACATAAAATATTTGTCTCTGTGTATGTCATATGTGTGAATGATGTTGAATAGCCTATTGCTTACTTCCCTGCATTATTTTGATTGTCATTGACTGATCTAGAAAGAGTTTAAAATAAGTATTATTGTTTAAGAAAGGTTACAACTGATTCACCCCCCCCCCTCTCAGTTGTCCAACATTGTTGGGAGTCTGTTTTAAATCAAGGGATCTCGCTTACATGTTGTTGTAGATAGAGCACACATTTTTCCATGTGCAAAAGAAATTGAATGGATCATTACTCAAATTGATTCTAAGAGTTGTGTGACTAATGATGATAAGGGTAATTGCGTGGGGGTTTTCCTACCCCTGGAAGTGGACAAATATTGCAGTTTTCCAACAACATAATTATTCCTCAACTATACATTTTTGAAAATATTCTATTATCATCAAGACTTAGGGACGATAATAACTGGTTGGTAGAAGGAAGATAAAAATTTCTTCCATAGGACTTCTAGATAGTACAACATTATAGGATTAAGAGAACCACAAATGTAGATCATGGTTCTATTGTGTCGATTATATCGAGAAAAGGATTGTTCCCATTTTACTGATGCATGGATCCCACTAGCCTATATAGTGGATACCACAAGAAAATATTTCAATGGGGAAGCCATCTTGTCCAGTTAGCTCAGTTATAAAATTGAAAGACCCATCAGGCAGTTTAGGAGCCAAATGTTGTGCCTTCCTTATATATGGCTTCATATCTATTAGATGTGATATGCACTAGGAACATATTATCGAGGATGAATCTAAATTGGCACATTTAAGAATCTCTAATCCATGCATATTTTCATATGATTTTGGAGAATAAGTACAAAAAATATTTTTTTTTTGTTTGTTAATTTGTGCGGGACTTGTTGGCTACGCGATTAACCTGTGGCTTGAGAAACCGCGACTCAAGGGCATCTAAGTCGTCAAAATCACCCGGGGATCGCACCTGGCCTGAGCCACACCAACCCTTAACATGGTTGGATTTTTTGTCCCTACAGGTTTCAAACCGGTGACTTTAACATCACGAAGTGTCTTAACAACACACTCCCTCACCGACTGTCCTACACCTCGGGGACATAAGTACAAAAAATATTATTCCCTCATATGTGATTATTAATTTATTTCTTGGAAAGGATGTATTTCATTATTTTCTAAAGAGAAAGTCCAATACTGGTTGATCAATCTAAGTAGATTATTACATGCATTGATAATTGGTATTTATAAGAGGAACTTACATACACAAGGATTTATGGGGCAACTATTTCACCCCACTTATTTCCCAAGTATATCCTGGATAGATTGGTTATGTAAGAAATATTCTATCAAACCATCCTTCATGGGTTCAATGCATATATGGAAAAGGAAGCCAAGAAAAGGCCCTTTATCCCTTATGGTTTCAAAATAGGTTGTTACTTCGTCAAGGATATAAAGAAAGCAAGGAAATAAGGGCTCAACCATTTGGAATATTGGTTCCAAACTAGAAGATTTAGAAGGCACAATCCTAAAGGAATAGTTTTTCAACATGTTGAACATGTGTCCTATAGATGGCCATATAGTCATGAGAAGTGGGAGAAGAAATCATTCACTGAAAAATCCCAAAGATGGATTGAGATGTTGGAAGTAAGAAGTAACCCTCACATATCAATTTTAAAAATCTTATCTCTAGATGAAAAAATGTTGGAGATAAACCATGTTGTAGTTGCTAATAGGGAAATTGAAGAAGCAATGACATAGGAGGAAATCAAGTTTAGGGAATAAGAAGAACAACATGCCATTCAATAGGAATATGCCGAATTGCATCAAGATCAAGAACATTAGTGAAAAATAGATGAATGATTGCAGAAGAAACAAGAAGAATATGTTGCTAAAAAAATAGAAAATAAAAGAAGAGCTACTAAAGTTGAGAAAAGAAAGAGAAAATTGCAAGAGCAACATGAGAAATAAAAGGAGAAAAAGTATTGATGGAAAAATAAGAAAATTGAGTTTCCAAGGAAAGAAGGAAACAACAAGAAAAATAGGATAAAAAGATCCAAGATGATCTATTACATAAATAAATGGATAACAATTAAGCGTTATACCAACAACAAGGATCCCAATTTATAGGAACTCCTACAAATATTATTGATCTAACTAAGGAAGAGTAAGAATATGTACCCAAAGCAAATGCCCAGGTAGAGGAGGAGAGTATTTATAATAGAAAGTATAAAAAAACAGGTCGAGATGAAGGATCGTTAGAGACACAAGTAGTTGATAAAGATGAAGAGACATCAAAGACACAATAAATTGATTAAGGAAAATACGATTAGGATACAAAGGCAGTTGACCAAGCAAAACAAAAATAACTAGAAGAGAAAGAAATAGAAATGACATAGATGGTAGATAAAGGTAAAAGGCCTAAAGTAGCCTAGATAATTGATGAATGCAAGGAACTAGAGATAGAGAAATTTCACACTACACGAAGTCTAAAAAATATTCTATCCAGGGGTGATCAACCTAGCTCTGATCTTGTAGATGAAGTTGTTGACCTAGAATCCATTTCCTATGATCAACGCCAACAAACTATTGTAAAGAGAACACAGAAGAAGTGAAAAATCAACGTTGATAGTTCTGTAATATGCACTGTTGATGAAGTCATGTTGCTTACAACAAAATAAAAGGTGAGTGAATTGCTATCCACTAGAGTAGCTATATCTCAAGCTATTATTGACAAATCTAGGGTAGATGAACATGAAGTTAAGGGCATGAAAATGGAACTTGAGTTCCTTAGAAATCAAGTGAATTACTATAAAGAATCTGGAGATGTTATTACTCCCTTTGTGGAAGAAATTTTGGACATCAATAAGGAACGTGAGAAAGTCAGAAGAAATGTTATGGTCAAGATCACAAAATAAAAGAAGAAACATTGTATCTATATACAATATACAAATAAATTATGAGATGGAATGGAAATCAAGGTAGAATGAAATATCATATTGAATATATCAAAGAAAATTAGAAAGGTCACGGTGAAGAGGACCATGATATCATGAACTCGATGGAGGATGAAGTGTCCAAAATAAAAGTAGTACAATATTGGGGAGAACTAGTCGCACCATCTCAGAGTCAAGAAGATAATGAATGGGCCACCTACTAACAATGTTGGAGTTTTATAAATAACGTCGTGGAGGATAATGGATTTCCTAGTTTCAACCAACTAGGATTATTTTGGTCTATCGATGAGATACTTGTAGAATTCAAGAAGATCATCGATAAATGGGAAGTTGAAAACAGAACAATCACTATAGTATGTCATGCCCACATGCATAGATATATGGTAGAAGAAATCAAAATGACTTCCATGTTCGAAGTGCTTTTCCCAGAAATAGAAATATACACTAAAAGTTTCAAAATAGAAAGAGAAAAATTAAGTTTTCCCAATGGATCATCATGTTTTCCCATACCTCCAACTATGTGAGGAGTTGTTTAACCAATTGGTCTAGTACGATGTTGAGCATGAAACAATCCAATATCCTAGTCAATTGGTAGTTTGATGGCATGCAATATTTGATTCTTTTTAATTTTTTCCTTTATTATATTTTTAAGTTATAATGATAAGCTATAAATATTAGGATTAGCCTCAGAAAAAATGATTTTTGGATCTAGGGATAATTTTGGAGAATTTTAGCATAGAACTATTCTGAAGCTAATTCAAAATCTCTTTTAAGAGTAAATGTATTTGATTTTACTAAGGTTTTCCCATTCCTTTTATTCCTTGTCATGGATTATACTACTATTGTTTAAATTTCTCAGTCATCTAGTAAGAATTTTGATTGTTGATAAAGTTATCATTTGGTAATTGAATAGATTGTTGTTGTTATCATTAAAATGCTTTATTGCAACACACCAAACCCCCCCTAAGTACCTTTTAAGGGAGTGAGGTAATTAATTTCACTTTTTCCTCATTTAAATCGAAAACCTCTTATCAAGGGAACTAACATTTTCTACTTGTTAATAACCTTCAAATGACTATCGGCACGCTTGAAGCCAAGCTCTGGGTCAAAATTTAGGTCCTTCCAAAGTTTCTTAGGCCTTCCTTACCCTCAAGTCACATCATTTCCACATGGAATTCATGTGGCTCCTACAACTTTCCATCTGACATGGTATGGACATGGCATCACCACCTGGTCCTTCAATCCACACCCTATCGAACCCTCGATACATTCTCTAAATGGGAAACTCTGATTCTTTTGAGCCTCTCTCATCGAAATACCTTTCCCATAGATTCGTATTCCATTTCGATGACACACTCTGACCATTCCTACTCTGCTATATCTAATGGATCTTGGAGTTAGTCCATCAACAACCATGAGTGTGTTAGATTCTCTACCTACATGACGGTTAATATTCGATGATGTTACCCTTTTCTCCTCGGTCATGTGGGGAAGATAGGGAATCGACGGTTGAGATCGCATATTTTCGATTCTCTGATCTAAAATTTTGAACTCCTCTCAGAGTCCCTCCATCGCTATTAGTATCCTCCTGTCAGAGTGTTCCAACAATGGATTTCCTTATGTACTCCGACTACCCATTCTAACGAATCCCTCCTCCGATGGATTGGATGGTTCCAGGGGCCTGGTGATAGATGACTAGGGTTTCGTCGGAGCTTTTCAGTTGTACAAGGGTTACAAATTCTCCATAACCCTTCACCCTCATAAAAGTGGTCCTTTGAACAATCAACATTTGTTAATCATCGTGGCATACATCCCAACCAATGGTCAAGATATTCTCAGGGACTTTTCACCTCGATACGCCTAGTCCTCTTGACACGTGACACCATCTAAGTATGACATGTGGTGCTATCGACACCTTACACGTGGAAGTCATATTCCTCATGCAATTTCACCTAGGGGTTCCAAATCATTAATACATGTGGATCTCTCTATACTCAACACATGGCACCACCCACTTCTTGAAATGTGTTGCCATCCTAGTTACTTTCTCATACCTTCCACTAGAAATTGATGGTCGATATTTCTTTTCATACATTCTACCTCAGAGTAGTTCATTGTGGTGGATAGTCAAGATCTCCCTTTGGATCTCCTTCATCCCCAAAATATCAACAATTAGATTCTACCCTTGGATTCCTTCTTGACGTGACACATCAACGGTCATATCTTTTCCTCCGAGTCCATCCTCAGAGTGTATATCCGTGACCCACTCCGATTAACCCCTTGTGATGTATGACTAGGATTTTCTCTCGAAGCTTCCCTAGTCCTGATAGATACATGGTCATTGTGTCCCCTCGAAACTCCTACATCAAAGTGTATTCATGGGTGTACTCCAAAAGGCACTATGAAATGGACAACCACGATCACTCTAGTTTTCTCTCCGATAGATCGATGACTAGTTAATTCAGAGTCTCGTCCCAACCTAACCATTGATTACTCTGATGGGTCTTCTACGATAAACAATTGATATATTTCAACATTTAGATTCGATGGTCAAGGTTAAAACAAAGTTCTAATGGTCTAACTCACCCAAAGGGCCCACACTCGACTCACCGACGAATTACTTGTTGTCATTCCTAGGCTGTCACCTGTCAACCTCTGGACATGTTGACATTTTGGGTCAACATGACATGTCATTCTGACGTAACTTCCCTTCATAATCTCTCTTAAATGAGACTACATAGATCTACGACAAAGGTTTATCCTGGGCTAATCCTCAATGAACAACTGAGATATCTCTTTGATGGTCCACCATGCCTCAGAAATAGAACCAAAGTGTTGTAGTCCAGGGAATAATGACAAGCATTAGAGAAGATAGTTGCATTATAGGATAAATAATAGGGACACACACGTACTCAAGAATATAGAGAGATTTGTGTGAAGGATATCCATCCGAGTTTGTATTCCATATTCATGAGAATTTATATAATAGAGAGATGGTTGGAGCAGTTGTACTTGCTCCAACTAATCCTTCATTAAGTTTCATTCATCCTCTACATGAATCTACATAATTTATTACATGTATTCATACATTATTATGCTAGTGTCTAATGTTTGATCGTGTATTACAAGCTATCACATCGAGTAACAATTACTCTTTCCCTCTTTTGGTAGAAAAAATATCTCAATGTGATTAAGGAAATGATAGAAAATTATTTTGAATAAGAAGCAGGCAATTCCCTGTAGTAATTTGCACATAAATAAATTCATTTCATAAAAAAACAATTGACTACACTTTCACATTTTCAAAAACAAAAACTAGTTTCTTCATGTAATTCCTAAAACCGAAAGCCTCTACTCATTCAAGTTACTTACATGTTCAGATTGCTCGCAACAAAATGACTAAAATAACCCTTTGAGGAATAAACCTGATACTTTTTCTACACATGAAATACATCATCACATTCATAATTACATTAGTTTCCATGTTAAATAAATGCATGTATCATAGCATTTAAATCAATACACATTTTCAGATATGTCCTAGCATATCTAAATGCACTCCATGACACTATCCTCAATGCTTTCATGAGGGTAAACAAAATCAAATTTCCAGTTGTTCATATGGTCATACAACCATCAACATTTCTCATGCCAAAAGTATCCACATACTACAACATATCGATCTCTCATCCTAGAGAAACATAATAATAATTAGGAAAAGAGTTAAGGGACTCTTCCCTTTTTCCAACTTGTACACAACCTAGAAATTTCAGTTCAACTAAGTAATTTTCCAAGGCCTTACTTCCTTTACACAATATGGCTTAATCCAAGCTCATTACTTAACATGTTTATTAATTTTTCTATCATTTACTCGCTACATTTATTTCCATAGATGTTCTTTTAATGTATACACTTTGTCTCAAAATTTCATAACTTGAAAGTGAGAAAAGTTCCCTCCTTTTCTCCTTATTTTCTTATGTAATCTATCCCTCCT
>JASDQU010300705.1:11723-22541 GCA_032191745.1 Picea mariana
ATTTACTTAATTATAATAATTTAAAATATATAATTGTAGTTAAGCTTTAAATGAATGAATTTATTTCATATTTAATTTCAATCTTATTTTATTTTAGTAAATATTATTAAAAATAAAACTTAATATATATATTTTAAAAGTAAGATTTTTTTCTATTAAAATATCAAAAGATTGTTCATATGTTGAATTTTCTGATTTTTAGATCTCATAATTATTTCCTTATGATTTAAATGCTATTGTTATCATACAATAATTAAACACTAAAAATCTCCACAAGATTCAGTGGATTTGATGAGAGGTTATTGTAAGTAAAATATTATATGAGATGATATATTACAAGAGAGGGCCCGATATATATACTTGGGCGGAGTGTCGTTTCATTAATGGAGATGTATTTTCCATTATTGTCTTTTCATTTAATTAATTTATTATCAATTATCAATTATTTATATTTATACATTACATTATAAATATATTATTTATACATTATATGTGTGTTGATGATCATTTCTTCACATGCACGTTTAATTAATATAGATCACTCCACCCTGGAGTAGGAAATGATAGAGCACTTTGAGTCTATCTACTCCTTGTTAGAAGAAAGACTATGAATGGGCCATTCACCACTAACAAAGCTGCGTGAGTGAATGAGTCATTTCCCTTGGTCAAATCAACATAACCAATCTAGGAAAATGTCTTCCCGATGGTGCTAACTAGAGAAACATCAACATTCCCTCTCARCAAGGGAGACATTTTGCATCATACCAAGCTTGTCTATGAAGTATACAAACTTTTTCTTAGATAGAGGCTTGGTGAGAATGTCTTCAATTTTCTCATATGTGGATATGTACTAGAGATTTACTGCTCCCTTTTGTACCATGTCTCAGATGAAGTGATATTTGATCTCAATGTGCTTCAACTTGTCATGAAATATTAAATTTTTTTAAAGCTTGAAACAAATTTGATTATCATAGTGTATTAAGGTCGTCTCTAGCTATTGATCAAATAGTCCTGAAAGAATTTTCCAAAGACATATTGCTTCGTGAATTATGAAAATGGTTACAATGTACTCCACTTATGTTGTACTCGATGCTACAAAAGTATTCTTCCTACTAAACCAGGATATCATAGTTGATCCTAAGCTGAAGCACCACCCTGACGCTCTCTTTCTGTCCACTCCACTCCCTTCCTAGTCATAATTAATATATCCCTGCAACCTCACTTCACCACTTCAAACATATCTCAAACCATATCCAAATGTACCATGCAGGTACCTCAACACATGATTTTACTACAACCCAATGGAAGTACCTCGATTCAACCATGGGTTGGCTCAGGGTGTTCACTACAAAGAAAATATATGGCCTGGTGTTAACCAAGTACATCAAGGATCCAATCAACTGCCTATACATAATGAGATCCACCAAAGCTAAATATGATGTTGAAACACTTATCTTATTCAGATTGGTCTCCATAGGTGTAGTCATGGACTTGTAGTACATAATGCTAAATCTCTTCAAGATATCAATTGTGTACTTCCCCTAACTGAGGAAAATATTATCTGGCCTCTACCACACTTTCAATCCTAATAAATAATGAATCAAGCTAATATCCTTCATATTGATCTTAGAGGCCAACTCCCTCTTACATTGATCGATGAGTCGATATGCCCTCGTAAGGAACAAGTCATCAACATATAACACCAAGATCAATGGATCACCATCAACAAACTTGTAGTAAAGCTTGGGAACTGCTTCACTTTTGGTGAATCCCAATCTCATCAAGTATCCATCAACCCTGGAGTAGCATGCCCTGGGTTCTTTCTTGAGTTCGTATAAGGCCTTCTTTAGCATGCAAACATGAGACTCCTTCCCATATATCACAAAGCCCTAAGGTTTCTCTATGTACACTTCTTCCTCAATCACACCATTAAAGAACACAGTCTTTACATCCATATGGTATAATATCCAATCCATGGCTGTTGCAATGGCAATAATGGTCATGATGGAAGTGTACCTAGAGACTGGAGCAAATGTCTCCTCATAGTCCACTCCTCTTTTTGAGATAACACTCTTTCCACGAACCTTGCTTTGTACTTTTCAATGTCGTCTTCTGTTGCATGCTTGATCTTGTAGATCCACTTGGAAGTCACCACTGACTTCCCCTCAAGTCTCAACACAATCTTCCACACATTATTCTTGATGATTGACTAATATTCCTCCATCATGGCATTATAGGGCAGCGAGACCGGTCCAAACTTAGAATCTGAGAAAGTAACTCACAAATTTGGTAGCACCAACAAGGCCAACGAAGCCCAACGTTGTTTAAAGCTTAACTAAAACAACTTATATCCATATTGGTAAATAAATAAATAAATTGAAATATTAATAATTCATTGATTGTAATTTTGAGATCACTTCATTATGAGATCCCAAGAATGCCATATTTAAATGGATGATATTGCAATTTTTACTTCATGAGATTGTGAATAGATGATATTGCAAAATTTTTTTTCATTAGATTGCATAATTTTAGATTCCAACAAGATAGATGCTTTAAAAAAAAAAACCGTCGAAAGTGGTGCTTTTGCTGGCCTTTAGCCCCTTCACGGGTCCTGGTCTCCCACATATGAACGTAGGAAGAATATACTTGAAACTACGACATGTTTGGTGAATTTCCCGAGCATCATGGCAATAAAAGAGAGAATATTATACATATTGAAAACTTGTTGGAAAAATCTATGTCAATGATATCCTTCCACGTCATATGTCCCTCAGCATGCAAGATTCACGTCGTTGAACTGAGGTGTCACTGTTCAATAAATTAAAAGATAAATCTTTATCAATCTTATCCTTCCACGTCATCTTCCCCTTTGCACCCAAGATTTACTATGCTGACATGAGTTGTTACAATTCTTCCATGTCATATGCCATATGCCCCTTTGCATGCAATATTCACTGTATTGACCTGAGTTTTCTCTATGTAGAACTTATTGCAGAAAATATCCCAGACGTGGACATATCGCTCATAAGCATAGCAAAGAAGATTTTGAAGTGGATGCCTCTAATTCTATTGAATTTTTTGTTGAATAGATTAAGGTTGTATCTGATCTTGAAGCTATACCAAAAGAAAAAGTTTCTTACATGTCCCAAGTTCACGTTCTGCTATGATGGAGCGACTAGAGTATATTTTTTTTAGGAGACATATGTTAATATCATTCAAAATTTATGCTCTTGGCAGTAATGATCATCAGATAAGTTTCTCTTCCAAATTTTGGGATATCAAACCCTAAAACATACATAGTTATATTGTTTGCAAATAGATTAATGCATTTTCTCTATAATCCTCATTCATTTGTTGAATGACTTTGATGAGAGGTTATTGTAAGTAAAATATTATATGAGATGATATATTACAATTGAGAAACTAGATATATATACTTGTGCAGAGTTCCCTTTCATTAATGGACATGTCTTTTCTATTATTGTATTTCTATTTAATTAATTTATTATTAATTATTGATTATTTATATTTATACATTATATTATAGATATATTATTTATATATTACATTTGTGTTGATGATCATTTCCTCACATGCACGTCTAATTAATATAGGTGACTCAATGTGAGAGAACCTCTATTCTATATACTCATCGTCAAGAGAAAGACTACACCACTAGTAAAGCTCTGTGAGTAAATTGATGAGTCATTTCCCTTGATCAAATTAGCATGACCAATCTAGCAAAATGTCTGCTAGATGTTGTTCACTGGAAAAACAGAAAAATCATAAAAATTATCATGGCTAAAAATAAGCCCATATATGCATTAGTAGCTAAGAATTTGAGTGGCATACTCAAAGAGAAACTAGGAAAACAATCAAAATAAAGACATATTTAACCAAATCTATATAAGCAGGAAAATATTCAAGTACCGACAAGATTGAAGTAGCAAGTCCAAAAAAAATTAGGAAGGAACTAAAACCATCACACCAAAATGATCTAATCTAGAAAAAGTAGTTAAAATATCATTCATTCAGTCCATGAACACCAGAGGAAGTGACAGGGGGTGTACAAGTTGAAGGCACATCCCACACGATGCCTTGATAAACTAACCCATCACCAATCACATAGTCATGGCCTTGCTTGCCACCCAATCTGGGTGGAAGTGGTAAAATTAATATATAATATAAAATAATATTATTAATTTCTATTATATATTTCTAAACTATAAAATATTTTATATTATAATTCAACTTAAAAAGAATCAATTTATTTCATAATTAATTATATTATTAGTCTTTCTTCTAGCGAGTAGGTGATTATTGTTTTCACTTTTCACATTATTATAATAAATAACTTTAGATTTTTCAAAGTTAAATTAAATATTATTAATTTTAGTGATCCATATTGGATCATTACATTATTTTTCATCTATCTTGTTGTTTTATTGGTAAAAAAATTGGTGGAATAAACTTGTAGAGCTATTTTAGCCGTTGGTCCAAATTTAGAAATTTGGGTCCAAAAAACAATCTAAAATATTCTAGAGCCATTTTGAGGCATCAAATGACACTTTTTATGGTCCAAATCTTACTGCTGTACCACTGTTTATATTCTACACACTAATTCCTTTTTAAGAGTGCAAGAATCACCTCAATCAGAGTTTGTATGCAAAATTTATTCCTCTCGCAAGTTGACCTACCGTATTGATCATTGTGGTGAGAGTGAATGCCATGTTATCATCCATTACTTAAATGTGTGGGGATAACCAAATAATGGATTTCTAACAAAATTGTAGAAGTTACTAAACCCTATCACAATTAATTGTTAATGAAGTCGAAACACTACACCTAGATGGCTATTGGGCTATGTTAAATACTAGTCCACTAGGAGGAGAAGGGGTTCCATTCTATGCTTGTATTTTGTTCCATAAAAGAGAACAACTAGGAATGGGAAATTAGAGAGAATAATAGAGGGGGTTAATGTCCTATAGCATCCTAACATGTCACATGTCTCAGGTAACTCCATAGATAGTGCCTTCTCCTTTGTACTTGCATTATTTCCATACTAGAGAAAATAGAGCAGAGCATCCTCGCCTTCTAGATGGGTTTTCTCCTATAAGAGTTTCCCATAGAAAATATTTTTGTTATTTTGTGGATGGTGTGTGATTGTATTTTACTATTTGATATATTCCACATTTTATCTATTTCATGCATAAGTAGAAAAAGAGTAACTAAAGATTATGAAATCTAAGGGAATTTAACCTTCATAGTGTGGATTTTAGTTTTATTTATTAGATTTGTTTGACAAACTATTCTAGTGGAATATCAACAACAAATTACAAATCATATTGATATCAGAGCTTGTTTTCCTAAGGTATTTGTGGAAAGTTGCAGGGATCCATAAATCAGTTTAAGAAAAACGTTGTATAAACCTAGACATGGCTGACAAGTCTATTCATAACAACTCTCGAGATATAGCAAAAGAGATATTTGAGAGGTTGAAACTCCTCAAATATAGTATGAAACACCTCATGATAGCTCTAGAAAGAAATATCAGATTTTTCATAAATGATCAAGGCTCTAACTCGGAGATCATACTGGAGGGGAAATCAAGAGATTAGGAAGACCTCGGAAATGAGTCATGGAAATAACTTGAGAAAGAGAAGTCAATTTTAAGTTTCATCAACCCTTCATAATCCCTATTCAATATGGAAGTGAAAGTGAACATAAAGTCATACCAAGGTGAGATTTATGCATTAAAAATGAATAATTGGTTGTAGGAACTCGAAGTTTATTTTAGCATTCACCATATAGATGAAGAGAGAAAGATTTGATTTGCTAGATTGAAGTTAGAGGGCCATTCTTTAACCTGGTGGTAAATCCATAAAAAAACACTTAGGATGGAGTTTGATCTACCAACAAATAGGTGGGAGGACTTCAAAACCCTCATCAAGTATCAATTATACCCTAATGAGGGTCTTAAAAAATTGAATTTTAAGAAATCACATATGATATTCATGAATGTTAGAAAGATCAAATTTTGTGAAGTCCCCAAAGCTTTTCAAACATGTTAAAAATATCAAATTTTGTGAAGTCTATGATGAATTTCAGGAGTTTTGTGTCTCCCAATTGTTTTTATGTTTCTTATGAATGGAGTGTTAAGGGAGTACTTGGACAAGTTTGTAATTGGGTTCCTAGATGATATACTCATCTACTTTAAGTCAGAAGAGGAACATGAGCATCATTTAAGAATGGTGTTTCAAGTTTTAAGAGAGCAAAATTTGTATGTTAAGCTAAGTAAGTGCATATTTTATCAAAAAAAGATTCACTACTCGGGGCATATTTTTTGAGGAGAAGGGATAGCATTGGATCTTGAGAAGATAGATGCCATTAAAGGATGGCCTACACCAAAAAATGTCACATAGGTCAGATCATTCATGGGTGTTGGATTATTTGTTGCCATTTCGGTTCATTCTTACGTGTGCACTAACCTTCCTAACGTTGGGGCATCTTTGACCCATGGTTCGTCTAGAGTGTGTCCAATAAAACCCTGAAGTGACTACATATCAATACTCAGCTAGGGTTGAGGAAAGTATCACCTGAGATGTAGAGAGGATCACAAATACCATAAGGTATTATGTCGATGATGAAGGATTAAACATATTACACACTATTTCAATTGACATCCATATAAATTAGATCTGATGCTTCATTAAAAACTAAGAATGAAAAAAATACGCATTCGCATTCAACTCATCCATAACAGACACATAATAGATTGGAACTGCCATATCTTTATTATTGGAAAATTCATATCATATTTGAGACATACAGTAAGTTGAACAACTGCTTAGGATATCCATAGGACTTCATATCATTACTATTTATAACAGTGGGAATACAATATGATGTGCCATGTATCTTTATTTTTTATTAGATAGAACAAAGACAAAATAATATATTCATAACATCACTAGATTACAATAGGATCAAAGTGAGATCGAGGATGATAGCCAATTGATTGTTTTTCATATGAACTAGCTAGCCCCTACTCTGAGCTTAGAGCTTCTTTTTATATCTTTTTTTTGGGGGGAGTGTTGTCTCTTTCTTCTCTGATCTAACTTCCTCGCATGCTTCTGGTTCTTGCCAGTGCTCCACGTAGACTCTATGAATTAGGGGCAATCACAACTTGTTGGCCAACTCATCTTATAGTTGCCCCACATATTTATCTACTATTGGAAATAACTATTCTGAAAGATTTCGTGATTATTCTTTTCTTGATTCTGGTAGCCATGTTCTTGGTTTATAGTAAAATTGAAAAAACTCAGAATGATACACACTTGGTAGTCTTTATACTTGGCATGTTGCTGAAAAAACTTGGTCCAATGCACATGTTCTAGAATTTCTATGTGCATTTTTGTATATGCGTGTAGAAATATAAAATGAGCATGCAGAAAATTGGGCCCAAAAATTTGGGTGCCAATAGGCCCCCACCACTATTATTTGGCCCATCCTCAAGCCATCGGTCTTAAGGAATGATTTCCATGATGGATGGCATGGTGGCCTTGAGGCCTTGCACAACATCCGGAAACTAACATTTAGGCTTAGAAAAACACTCTCTAAGTGCCTGTGTAAGTTGGATAGTTGATTCTGTGAACTTATCTATGATTGTTGAAGCCATGAGATATGTGTTGTTAAGTTGGTCGATCAAAGGGATGGTAGTGGTTTGAAGATCCGAGAGTTGGTTTTACCACTCCATGGCCCCATCGGACAACGAGGTAATCAAGTCTTGCATGACTTGTTCCCGAGTGGAAGTGAAGTCCTTAGTTTGTGCAACAACGACATCCATTGTCATGGTTTGCTCTTTTGGGGGGCAGGGAGATGACGTCTTGTTTTTGTTGTATAACCTCGTCTTCTAATGTGTAGGTACAATCATAGAAAGTTGTGAGTTATGGGGGATTGGTTAAATAATCCCATAATTTGAAGATATTATTGACCCACACATCCAATCCTTCGACACAGATTCAACTCTCTTGAAGGTCATTGGTTGCTTGAGTAATTTGTTGTTGGATGGCGGTTCCACCTGAAGTTTGGCAGTGCAGCTGGTCTTGAAGGTCGTGATGTTGTAGCTATAGAGATTCAATGTGTGCACTGAATGATTTCATTTTCTATAGTGTAGGGGAAGATGATAGTGACAATGGTGAGGGAGAGGGAATTGAGGGAAGTTTTGAAGTGGAAAGAGTCACATAGAAACTTGATTATTCACACATGTGAATTCATTCTTTTATATTTTTCTGGGAGTGGATGGATACTTCTGATTGTTCTAGTCATTAGGATTGCCATAGAGAACTGTCTTTTTGCATGTGTTTCATTAATGCCGATATTTATGTGATTTTTTCCCATAAATACTTCTTTTAGTCGTGATCTAGGGAAAACCATACTTTAGTTGGAATTGTTAATGAGCCGTCAATTTCAGAATTAGCTAGAGAGGACATGTGAAGCAGGCTTGTCACTTCGACTATTATTTTTCGCATTAGGATTTTCAAAAGTAGGAAGAATATAGGCGAGAGAACCCATGTGCAAATTCATCTTCCATAGGTGCATTTCATGGCTTAATGCACCTCATAAAGAATTGATTCTAGAGTTAAAAGAGTAGGGTGGACCCAGGTGGGTCACCATGTGTCCCCTAGGTTGGTCTCCATGTGTCGCCACCTAGGTCATCAGGTGAGTGTGCAGTGACCTCTGGTAGGATTCATTGGTTGATCATGGTGTTGACAATAGTGCTAGGCTTAGCAAATAGATGTGCAAGGAACCGATCATCTCAAGTTAAGGAGAGTCACCTACGTCTCCCAATGTAAAATTGAATAATTGATGATATACAATGTTTCTTGGGGAACTAATAGAAATAATTCATATAGTGAATATGCACCTTGCACCTATGTTTTATGATCCATCATCTTTCGCAAGGATATGTGTATTGGCATATGTCCACATCTGGTAGAAATATATATGGAAGAGAGGCTTTGAGAGATGTACACTCATGATATGATCCTCTATGTGAATCCCACCAACTTGGTGTAATCCATTTCATTATTTAGTCAAGTGTGTGAGGCCAATGATAATTGGGAATGTGCTGAATCTATGCAAGTAAGGTGTCCACTGGATTTGACCCATCATATCGATAGGGTCCAAAATTTTTCCCACGTTCTTCTGTCAAAATGTGAGTGCACCTCTTGGATGACACCTCATAAAAAAAATTCCGCCATCCATCCAATGCATCCTCAGAATCCATGTCATAAGAATTTACACTCCTCTATCTTAATTATCCATATGCAGTGGGGTTGACGTAGTCCTCCTCGCACCCTGTGACTTTTTATTTTTTTTCAATCACTGAACTCCATCCATCCTCATCTATGGGATCATTATAGTGGTCACCCTTATATGTATCCAACGGTGTGACCATAGAAGGGTATCATTTTCAAAGGAAATTTGCCTCTTCTTTGTATATTTTAACCTTGTACAATATCTACTGCAAATAGATATTCAGTAAAAGAACAGAAAAAGATACAATGGAAAATACAAGCATTACACAAAAACATTTCCCCTGGAAACCTCGACTGGGAAAACCAACATATTCTATATTCATTCATATGTCATACACAATTTATAATACAATATACATATAGGAGCCAACAACATCCAAAAACCTAACCCAATGACCTAGATTAGTCCAAAACCCTAATTCATTAACCAGAAATAGAAAACCATCGAAAAAAACCATGTGTCGAAAAACCACCTAAATACATGACATTTTTCCCAAGGTAGAAATTTTTTCCCACATACCCAACATTCTCCCACTTGTTGTTTTCTTTGCATACAAAGGGTTACATGGTTACATAGTAAAAAATACAGGGCACCAATGTCCATGGATCCTTTACACCAAGAGAACTTCTCAGTGCTCACATATTTTCTCAATGAGACTGCAAACATTCTTAAAAGTGTCCACCTTCATCAGTGATACTTTCTTTTCTTCCATCATGTCTCTAACAAAGTGATATTGAATATAAATATACTTTGTATTTGAATGATAAGCCACTTTCTTCACCATAAAAATAGCACTATGACTGTCATAGTCCATCCTTACAACTTGATGTACCAACCCAATACCTGAACATAATCTTTGTAACCATACTTCTTCCTTACTTGCATGAGTGGCTACCATGTATTCAACTTATGTAGTTGAAAGTGACACTACAAACTGTCTTTTTCTCATCCAACTTATTTCTCCTCCAAACAGGTTAAACACATACCCACTTGTAGATATCCTACGATCTAGATCTCCAACCCAGTCTGCATCCACAAAGCCATATATATCCACCACTCTATCTAATCTCCGTCTTCCTTCATAGCACAATCCATACCTAGCAGTGCCACACAAATACCTAAACACCCTTTTTACTATTGTCCAATGATCCTTCCCTAGTTTTGACATATACCTTCTCAAAACTCCCATTGCATGTCCAATGTCGAGTCTAGTACATACCATTTCATACATCAAACTGCCAACTGCACTCACATATGGAAGATGAAACATGTCCTCCTCCTCTTCATGTGTCTTGGGAAACTGATCCATAGATAAATTTACACCAACAGGAATAGGAACCTTGAATGGTTTACATTCCTGCATATTAAACCTCTACAATATTGTCTAGATATATTTTCTTTGATTTAACCAGAGTTTCCTCCTTTTCCTATCTCTTTTAATTTCCATGCCCAAAAGGAAATTTGAAGCACCGATATACTTCATGTAAAATTTAG
>JASDQU010300706.1:0-13891 GCA_032191745.1 Picea mariana
GATGATGTTGGTATATATTGATGAGTCATTGTTGATGAGTGGTTGACACATGATTGGTATATACTTGGTCCATGGTTGGATGCACTTGTTTATGGTACAGGTTGATTACAGGTTGTTTGGCACAGGTTGGTGCATCGTTGATGCTCTTGTTTATGGTACAGATTGATATTTGTTGAGGATTGTTGCCTCATCTCAGTTGGTGCTGAGAATGAAAGCTGAGTCTTTCATATAGAGCTGGTGCTCTTGTAGAGTTGTACTCTATTCAGTTGTTGCTGATAAACCCCAAGGATTGTAGTCAGCAATAAAAAGAAAATTGTACATACATCTTGTGTTCTTTGTGTTCATTGTGGTGATGACTTGTTGATGATATATTGTTGATATATGTTGCTGATATATGCTCACATCTAACTGGTTATAAATGAAAACAATGGGTAATGAATAAATGTTGAATGCTAATTGATGAGTTTTTGTGCAAGAGGGAAGTTTTGGGAAAAAGAGCCCCACACTCATTCACCCCCCCTCTAAGTGTGGTAGGTGTGTCCAACAGGATCTTCTGGATCTAAACTTGTAACTTGATCTTGTAGTTTCTTTAGATTAGAGATCATTGGAGTTGTCATGGACTTGCAGTCCATCATGCCAAATCTGCAGAGTACATCAACTGCATATTTACTCTGTGAGAGAAAGATCTCACCTGGTCTCTACCATACCTCCAAGACTAAGAAATAATGCATGAACCCCAAGTCTTTCATTTCAATCTCTGCAGAAAGCTCCCTCTTAGTTTGAGCTATCAAGTTTTCCTCTCCAGTGAGGAACATATCATCCATGTATAAGACTAGGATAACTGGATGATTTTGCACAATCTTTATATAAATATTTTAATCTTCTATGCTCTTGGTGAATTCAAGACTTTGTAGAAAATTGTCTATTCTATCATATCAAGCTCTCGAAGCTTGCTTCAACCCGTGCAGGGCTTTCTTGAGTTTGCACACATGAGATATTTTATCATGTATCATGAAACCTTCAGGTTGCTCGATGTATACTTCTTGTTCAACTTCACCGTTAAGAAAAGCAATCTTAGCGTCCATTTGGTGACGTTTCCAACCATAAACTGATGCAAGAGAGATAATAATTTTGATTGAAGTATACCTAGCAACTGGAGCAAAAATCTTGTCGTAGTCAATTCCTTCTTTCTGAGAGAAACCACGAGCCATGAATCTTGCCTTATATTTCTCAAAACTACCATATACTACATGCTTTATCTTATAAAGCCATTTTGAAGTTACTACTGATTTTCCATGAGGTCTAGGGACTATGGTCCATACATCATTCTTTAGAATAGAATCATATTATGCATTCATAGCATATTTCCACACTTGATGTTTAGAGGCTTCTACAAATGTTGAAGGTTCTGAATCAATTACAGTATTTAAATTAGCTATGAGACCGGAGTACTTATCTGGTTTATTGCTTTTTCTGAAAGTGCCCTTAGGAGTTGAATGCTTTTCTGCTTCTTTCAATATTTCCTGAGACCAGGTTGGTTTCTTTTTAACAAGAGGTATCTCCATTGGAAACTCAATAGTATCCCTTGAGGGATCCACTGGAAGTTCTGAGGTTTCCTCCCTCTGCTCATCTAGGAGAGGAGAATCTAAAGAATCAAGTGGTGGAGATTCCTGCTCCTCTATATCACATGGAAGTTCTCTCGCCCGACAAAAAGTTGTTTATTCATGAAAAGTCACATCTCTGTTGACTTCGATGAACTTTTGACCTGGGATATAAATCCTGTAATCTTTTGAGGTTTCATTGTATCCCACAAAAGTTCCTTTATTTCCAGAGGGCTCTAGCTTAGTCCTCTTCTCTTTTGGAATGTGAATATAGACTAGACTGCCAAAGATTCTTAAGTCATCAGATGAGGCCTTAATTCCAGTTAAAAATTCTTCAAGAGTTTTCGCTTCAAGGCCTTTGTGTGGACATCTATTCTGAAAGTAGACTGCAGTACTGGCAGCCTCGGCCCAAAGTGATAAAGGTAAGTTTTGGTCATACATCATGGCCTTGGCTGCTTCACAGATAGTTCTATTCTTTCTTTCAGCAAACCCATTATGTTGGGGGGTTGTAAGACACAGTTAGCTCCCTCTTAATTCCAAAAGCCCGACAGAGTTCATCATATTTGAAGGAGTCAAATTCTTTACCATTATCTGTTCTGAAAACTCAGATGTGCCTGCTTATTTGATTTTCAACAAGATTCTTGAAATCTTGAAATCTATTAAAAGATTCATCTTTAGTCTTTAAGAAATAAATCCAAGTTTTACGTGAAAAATAAAAATGTTATAATAAATACAACCATTCATAGAAGGGGCATTCATGGGCCCACAAAGATCAGAATTAATTAGATCTAAGATGCCATTTGATTTTCTATTTCTAAGAGGATAGGGTTTCTTTGTATTCTTACCAAGTGAACAGCATTTACAAACACTATCATGCTCAACAGAAAATACTAGCATACATGTCACAATCTTTTTCAAACCTAGAAGTGCGTTGTAGTTGAGATGTTCAAATCTTTTCTGCCAAAGCTCGCAGGGATTTATTATCTCATGCACTAGAGCTTGAACAACTTGACCTGAAATTCTATAAATTCCACTCGCACAAGTTCCAATAGTTATAGCATTGTTTATACCTTCATTTGAGGACCACAAGAGGGCCTTCCATTTGGAGAAAGCTATTGAATAACCTTTACTTTATAAAACTGGAACAACGATTAAATTTTTCTTTAGACCAGGAACAAAAAGAATTTCATCAATGTGAAAGATATTAACTGAGTGAAATCGGAAAGAGGTAGATCCAAATCCTTTTATGTTATAGGTGTCATCATCACCTAGTTCTACCTTTGCCTTGAATTTCTTGTCTTGATAGTTTGCAAGGTTTTGTTTGAAACCTGTCATGTGTCTGGAACCACCACTGTCTATTAACCAAATCTCCTTTGACTTGGTAATAGTGTCGAAAAGAGATGAGATAAGATAATATTCTCTTTGTTGTTATTATTCTTTGGTGGTAGCCCGATTTGTCTTCTTTGAGTCTCCTCTTAAGGTTTAGCCTCTTCAGTGGCAACTGAGGCTTGGAATCTTCTTCTTCTTTTCTACTGACATGGAGGATTCCTGCAATCTCTTGCATAATGTCCTAGCTTATTGCAATTAAAACATTTAACTTTAGATAAATGAGGATTGAGGTGAGATAGCTTACCTTGAGGTTTCTTACCTTTGCCTTTAGCTTGAGGGAACTTCTTCCATTTATTAGTTTTCACTGAAAAGCCATGATCTCTTAGAAGTGAAGACTCATTTCCGCTTTTAAGTCTTCCTTCTTCTTCTAGGAAATCATGCCATAATCTATCAAAGTTGGGTTGGACTTCTCTTCCATTTATCGATGCAAGAAAAACTTCCCATGACTTAGGAAGTCTATCAAAAGCAGTTTGCACAAGGTCATCATCATCTACAGGAACTCCTATAGCAATGAGTTGATCTTTAGTTTGATAAATTTTGGAGAAGAAGGTACAAACTGAATCATCTTTTCCCATTCTCAAAGTACGTAGTTGTTTCTTTAGAATTCTTTTCTGAGTTGGTTCCTTCTTTTCATAGAGGTTTGCCAAAGCATCAAAACATTCTTTGGCAGTCCTTAGGTGACCAATGATTAGCATCATGCTTTCCTTTACAGAATCAAAAATGATTCTCTTAGCCTTGGATTGTTTCTTTCTATATGTTTCCCTGGCTTTGTTTGAAGTGGGTTCTTCAATAACCCTAGTAATCAGCTCTTCTAGTTCATTCTCTTCAAGAATGTTTACTATCCTAGATTTCTAAGCATTGAAATTAGAGGCCCCTATGAGTCTGTCTTCAACTTTCACTGATGTGGAGTCCATGCTGAGATCTGACTTAGTTTAGATGTTGATGATCTTTGCAAAACAACCCGAACAAAGTGGATTTGTGTAGGCTCAATAATATCCTACACCCTAAGCTCCGATACCATGTTAGAATTAGAAAGGTAAAGAAAAAAATTATAGTCTTTTAAAATCTGTTAGAATAGAACAGTAATAAATCTGAACTATAGTTAAGTTAAACAGCAAGTAGATTTGAACCATGAACCCATTCTTGAGTTATACACAAAGATCATATATAGGATAGTATTCTTGTTCACAATTAGATTTAGATATAAGATAAATAAGTCACAGATCTGAGTAATAGTTTTCTTAAGATCTAAACAAATAGAAGACAAATCTAAGTAATAGATCCACAGTTCTAAAAAACTAGATAAATAGATCTAGTCAGTAGATAATCAGATCTAGAATGGTAGACAACAGTATAATCAGATCTAGAATGGTAGACAACAAATCTAAACAATTTAGAAAACAAATCTAAATAGTAGATATTCAGATCTATAATAATAGATAACAGATCTAGACAAATAAATAGATTCTAGAATCAATAAATACATAGATCTAAACTATATCAATTAGATCTGAACCATTAGATAACATACCTCTGAAGTATTACCTCTGATCTATGAAGAATTTCATGTCAAACAAAAGAGATGAAGAGCCACTGAATATATGCTCAGAAAAAGTCCAAGATCATGGATCTACCTCATGGGTGAGATCTCTTGTTAAAAAGAATTATAAGATAGTCAAACCTCCAACAGAACTTCACACAAGAACACTCCACAAACCCTCCTGCAAGAATGGAATAGCTGGGAGGTGGTACGGTTGTCTTAAGGATGGCCCAGCCACCTTACTTAGGGTGTCGCGACCTTCATAGGAGGCTTAGATAGGGGACAGTCACATATCAGAAGAGGGTTTGTTGTCTGAGAAATGATGGTTGGCTGGTAATGTTCACAGAAGGAAGCAACACAATTGTTCTCAATAGTAGAAGGCACTTATCCCACTCACATATTAGCAAAAAAAAAATAGCAAAGACCTAGACCAAATCAACCACAAAGGAGATCTGAAAAATGCCACTAAAGGGAGCCGCTAACAATAGAAAGGAGGCCAAACGGTTGCAAGAGGAGACTGAGTTGTTGCAGAAGGGGGCCAAATTGTTGCAAGGGTGCAATGTGTCACACTTAGGAGAGAGATAGAATGAAGTGTTGAAATGAAGAGGGAGGGGTCTTTATTTATACTTTTGGGTGAGGGCTAATTAAAAGAAATAATAATAATAATAATATATTTAATTAATATAAATATTAATTAAATATATTTATCAATTTCTATTTATTAATTATTTCTTGTATTGACCCCTAAAAAATACAAAAAACAAACCCCAAGAAAAACCAAGCCCACAAGCCAAAGGTGGAGGGTTTAGGAGAGGTTTACACATGTCCATATAATTCTCAATGTGACCTTTTTAATTTTATCATCACCGCATATGGGATACATCCCTCATGTGGTCATGCCCACCTTCAAAGAGGGTCATACACCAACAAACACCTAATAAAAGATTAGGTGGCCCCAGAACATATCTGGGGTCTTATCCACCAAGGTACAAGACCAAGGATCAACCCATGTCCCAGACATGGGTACCCTGGAACATGTCCAGGGGCCCTAGACATATCTAGGGACTTTAACTACTTGGTCCTAGACCAAGAACCCCAGTTATCTACTGGGGGGCCTCACAAGGGTCTTCACTGCTTGGTCCCAGACCAAGAACCCCATTCATCTATTGGGGGCCCTTAAAAGGGTCTTTTCCAATGGCACTGACTGTTTGGTCCCAGACCAAGAACTCCAGGAGTATACTTGGGGGCCCTAGAACTTGGCTAGGGTCTTTTCCATCCTCCCTGAGAATGGCTCTTGTAGCTACTTTAAATTCAACACCAAACACGGTCGATGAAGCTCACATATGGTCTCTCTACTTTGATGGATCCAAATCTAAAGAAGGAGATGGTGCAGGATGTGTACTCATCAAACCAACAGGTAATAAAACTTTTATCTCTTATCGATTAGAATTTAAATGTACAAATAACACCACCGAATATGAGGCACTTCTACAAGGACTCAAGAAAGAGGTAGATATGAATGTACAGAACTTAATGGTATTCGGTGATTCGGAAATTGTGGTCAGACAAGTAAGAAATTCCATACATTGCCTATCACCACACCTAAAAAGTTATCAAGCCGAGGTATGGAATCTAATGCACAAATTTTCCTCATTTAACATTAATTCCATTCTGATATTAAACAATTCTGAGGTTGATTTATTACTTAACGTCGCCTCCAAACTTTTTCCCACAGAAGGTATTTCTCCAAATGCATTTTCAATTGAGTTGTTGTTTAGACCATCAGTCCTAGAAAACATCACTAACTGGAGAGTGTTCGATGATGATTAGCAGATCATTAGTTTTTTTCACTTGGAGGACACTTTCCGAGGTGTGGTTATCGATGAAGGCACCCACGATGAAGATCTCCGCAATTTTACGGTAATATCGGACTCCAGGTCTCCTGAATCAACATCAGATCTGATAAATTCTATCCCTAAATCTATGGTAAGATTAGAAAATTTTTATAATTTGCATGACAAATTCAGGAAATCAGTAAATTGTAAAACAAATAGCTCTTCCTTGACCGATGAAAAATTAAATCTAGGGACTAAAGATAATCCACAATGTATTAATCTGGGAACGGGATGTTTCGAGCAAGAGAGGTCAGCCTTTATAAAACTATTTAAAGAATTCAAGGATGTCTTTGCTTGGACATACGATGATTTAAAAACTTTTGACCCTAACATTATACAACACATCATCCCCATGAAACCCCAGACTCAACCTTTTTAGCAGAAGTTGAGAAAGATGCACCCTAAGCTTGAACCCACGGTAAAGAAATAACTAAACAAACTATTGAATGAAAAGATAATCTTCCCAGTAAGACACACACAATGGGTATCTAATCTTGTCCCTGTAAGGAAGAAAAGTGGAGAAATTCGACTCTGTGTTGATTTTCGGAACTTAAACCGAGCATCTAACAAAGACAAGTATCCTGTTCCTCCAATGGAACAAATTCTCCAACTGGTATTTGGTTCTGAAATATTGTCACTGCTAGATGGTTTTTCAGGGTACAACCAGGTCCTCATGTCTCCCCCAAACCAGTTAAAAACCACTTTTCGTACCCCATGGGGTACTTACACCTACAAAAAAATGCCTTTTCGGTTTATAAATGACGGGCCACTTTCGAGAGAGCAATGGATATTTATTTTCATGGTCTCATCAATCAATCTATAGTGGTCTATCTTGATGACGTTACTATTTTCTCCAAAAATAAGAAATATTACTTATCCCATCTTAGGTTGGTCCTACAACAATGTCGCAAGTACGGCATATCTCTAAATCCTAAGAAGTATATCTTTGCAGTGGAACAAGGAAAACTTCTTGGATTCATATTATCCAGTGACGAGATGATCATCGATCCCGAAAGAACTCAATCCATTGCCAAACTTCCTCCCCCCTAGTCCAAAAAATCTATGCAATATTTTCTAGGTCAAGTAAATTTTGTCAGAAGGTTTGTCCCAAGTTTTTTGGAAATGGTAAGGCCATTGCAAAACTTAATCAAAAAGGATGTTCAGTATCATTGGGGACCGCAAGAAAATCAAGCTTTTGAATCCATCAAAAAATCCATAGTGGAGGCTCCCTCCCTAATGAGCCCTGATTTTTCATAAGATTTCACTATTTATACATTCACCTCTGATTGATCTTATGCCGCTGTGTTGACCCAAAAGAAAATTGAAAGCAATGAAATCCCCATTACCTTTATGAGCTCAGCCTTCAAGGGAGCAGATCTTAATTACCTGGCTGTAGATCAACAGTCTTATACTATTTTTAAAGCAGTAAAACATTTTCTATCATATCTACTGAAAGCCAGAACTAAATTCATTGTGCCTTACCCTGCTGTCAGAAATTTGTTAGTACAAAAGGAACTGGGTGAAAAACGGACAAACTGGATGACATCACTACAAGAATATGACCTCAAAATTACCCCTGCGCAAATTTTCATAGGCCAAGGTCTATGTAAACTAGTGGTTGATTTAGTTGAAGAGAAGCAGAGTCAAATTAATGTTTTAACTGAAAATGAACATAATCAAAGTCAAATTTGTTGTACACAAGATGTTGCTAATTCTTGGTTTGATGACATTAAGTTTTATCTTACACATGGTTTTGTTCCTCGCCATATCGATCCAAAAAAGAGAAGAGCATTAAGACTAAAATCTGCACCTTTCCAGCTGGTAAACAACGTATTATTCCATAAATTTTTTGATAACATCCTTATGCGTTGTTTGGAAAGAGAAGAAGCAGATAAAGTGTTATCTAAACTGCATACAGAAGAATCTGGTGGGCACTTCGGTGGAGACACTACTTCTCACAAAGTATTAAGATTTGGGTACTATTGGCCCACATTATTCAAAGATGCCCATACATTATCTCATAAATGCATAATCTGTCAAAAGGCTTCTGGACGAGTACAGAAGGCAACATTTCCTCTGCAACCTGTTTTGGTAGATTTTCCTTTTCAGCAGTGGGGTATTGACATCATAGGGCCTATTAACCCCACTTCCTCGCAGCAGCATAAATACATCATTACAGCAATAGATTATTTTACCAGGTGGTCTGAGGCTGCACCATTAAAAGTGGTAGACACAAGTCAAGTAATATCCTTCCTCAATTCAAACATCATTACTCGATTCGGTATTCCTGAATGTTTGGTCTTCGATATTGCTTCCTATTTTTTGTTCCTCAATATGAGTGCTTTTTCTTTAGAAAAAGGGATAAAATTGAAATATTCTACTAGCTATTACCCCCAAGGAAACGGATTAGCAAAATCAACAAACAAAAACCTGATCAAAATCATCAAGAGGACATTTTCCAAAAACCACAAAAACTGGCACAACGTGCTTTTTAATGCAATGTGGGCTGATAGGGTGACTCCAAAAACCATTGTTGGTAATTCCCCCCTCTTTCTCGTCTACGAAAGAGAAGCAATTCTCCCTCCTCATGTCATGCTTCCCTCGCTGCAACTATCACAAAAAGTTCAGGAAGAGGATTGTCCTCCTCTTGAAAGTCGCTTTAACGCTTTGTTGAAACTAGAGGAAGTGAGAACACGAGCAAAAGAAAGAATGGATCAACATCAACACATTGTTAAAAGATGGTTCGATTCAAGTTCTGCCTCAGATAGGAATTTCGAGGTGGGATATTTGGTTCTCAAATGGGATAAACCTTATGAAGGAAAAGGGGAACATTCCAAGTTCCAGAATTTGTGGTTAGGACCTTTCTTAATCACTAAAAAACTAGGTCCCAACTCTTTCTTCCTGCAGAATTTAAAGGGAAATCCAGACACCTTCCTGGTGAATGGCCAAGCTCTCAAAAGGTATTTTTCCCAAATGCATCTCTTGTACATATTTTTTTTGTTTTGATTTTGTTTTGTTTTCTGGTTTTTGTTTTTTCTTCATTTTATTTGTTTTCATTGCTTTCCAGTTAAAACATGCCTATACCACAGTTTGGTTCAAGGAGGGAAACCAGAATGTCTCATCTTAAAAAGCAATCAAGGACTGGCAAAGCATTAATTGTTGTGATTTCCTGAAACGCAGACTAGCTAAAGAAGTTTTTCTGTTCACAATTGATTTCATGGTTTCACTTTATAATTATGAGCATACATGACTCTCTCTAAAGATTTTTATGTTGTCCCTGGTTTTAAAGAAATCAACTCAAGTATGCCTTTTTTTCCTTGAAGGATTAGTTCCAACAAGAAACTAATTTCAGATCATAACGAAGGTGATTAGGAAAAAAAATTAAAGGCTGAAAAATAACAAATGTCCCAAAGACTGAAATTTTCAACATCACCCCACTCTTCTGAATATCTATAAATTATATCAGATTGCAAATAATTTTCCTGTGAGTGGTGGGAAGTGTTTGTAAACCCGTTGGGATACTGAACAGGTCTGCTGGAAGTGGGTAAATGCATGCATAATGCCAATACAACTTCATCGAGGTGTTGAACAGGCCTGCTGGCAGTGAAGCAATGTCAAGTTAAAGAAAATTATCAGGTATAAAATTTTGATATTTGCCTCTCTTTCTGAACTGAAATTATTAGAAAGGATAGAGGCGTCAAAGTGGGTTAATTGACATCCCTACCGAGGCTATGGATGCCTATTGGAATCAATTTCTATGTCAACAGTATCAGAGGCATTGACTTGAACATCGTTGCTCTCATTATTTTAAATTTTTTCCCCCGATTTCATTTTTTAACAGGAAGATATATGAGGTTGGAATGTGTAAGGATACTTGGAATGCCTGATGTCCTTCAACTATTTCTGATCTGTAATATTTCTAAATGTTCCTAACATGAACTCATCAGTGATGCAGAGATAATTGCTTCTCCCAGTAAGTCACCATTGTTGGCAAACCCACAATTTTTTTTTACCTTTTAAAATCAACTAAGAAAAATCCTTGTGACTACCTACGCTTTGTCACAAGTATTGTTGTTTGAAGGTAAATTTTCGACTATAAGACAATTGTGTTGATTGTTCTTTTTCTTTTCGTTTGCATGCTTCATTCATGACTGAAAGCATGAAAGAAGCATTATGATTGTGATGTGAAATGTATCTAAGGTTTATATCTCAAGAAGGGTTGATTTTCTTACAAGTCTTTTGATGAGTATTGATTGCTTTGAAGTCTAACATATATCAATAAAACTTTTGTTTCTCATTTGATTATGAGATATACCTTGAGTTTTTGTTAATACACCAAGAATTGATTGCAACTAGACTATGTTTACATTTCATTATGATTCTTGGTAGACTTTTTCTTGTCATTATGCTTTGTTTTGAAAAACATCTCATAACCTTAGAAAATCAACTCCACCCATCGCACAATGATGAAATTTGAATGCATTCAGTCATACTCTGTACTCTGTTGGAGGTGGAAGTCTGAAATCGACAGTTCCATCATTTCAAGTTAAGTCTTGGGCTTTGTTTTGTACTCTTGGCAATTCATTAGCAAAACGCCCAATTTTCATATGAAACCCCTCATTCCTTCATTTAATCGCATGAGGGTCTTATTCCTTTGGTTCTTTCCCCAGTCTCTTCTGTTTTCAAATCCCTTCATGCTTACAGTGATCTCTATATGCCTTCATGACTGTTGGTCTAAATACATATGGCCCCCGTCATCCGTGTCGAACCAAATGGCTCACAAACCCTGCTTTTGTATGACGACACAAGTGAAGACCTTAAGAGTCAAGGCTGGCTTGAGTTTCTCAAGAAATTTCAAGGTTACAAATTGCAAACAACCCAGGAGTTCACCCTCTCTTTTGATGGCTATCGAGCCAAAGTAGGTGACGTTCAAATCAAAATCACCAATGAATTTCTGAGACAGGAAATAGGTTTTCCACTTAATGGGAAAAAATGGTTTAAGAATTCCAAAGTGGAGGAGGTGCCCTGGAGTTTGTTCTTTACCTCTCGAAAAATCCAGTGTTGTGATAAAGGTATGCCTATATCTCTGTTAAAGACTAGGTGGCACGGTTTATTGGCAATCTTAAGACAGTTCGTTACATGTGAGGGTCGCTTCGGCCTCGTTTTTATTTACCACATAATATTGTTAATGAATTTCATTGGTTTCCAGTTGAACATGCCATTTTACTTATTGAGGAGTTTATATAAAATGGCTAAGAGGTATAAAAGGCAGAGTTTGAATTCCAGTTTATTCCACCATGGGTTGATTAGGATGTTTTTATTCCATCATTTGAAGTTGCAGGGTGACGATTGGGATACTTTCCTATCTCGAAATGGCTTTGTAACATCCAACCCTACAGAGGTTCCTGTGGTTGATAAGCCTATGCTTGAGAAACCCCCTATCCCTTCCAGTGACAGATCGGTTTTATTATCCAAATAACCCTGTGATAAGGCTGCGCTCGATGAGCCTATGTTTGAGCAATAGGATGTTGATCCTAGGATCATTGAATCTCCTGAGCATGAGAAGTATGTGTACCCTAATACCGCGGAAAAGAATGACAATAAATGCTCAGACAAATTGTCCAGAAAGAATCCATACTTAGGGTTTGTTAACAAAAGAGATAGGAGATTGATGTCAAGGAGTTTACGGAATTAAAAAAGAGCTCACGTGAGCTTTATCAAAGCGATCGAGGTCCATGAGAGCTCTGATTCTGAGATCGAAAATTTCTTGGAGGAGGAAGACCCAACTTACCATAAATCGAATACCAGTCAGGCTTACAATTTTGTAGGTAATCTGCCACCATGCCTGAAACATAACAAATATTTCCCGAGGATCAAACTCAGCCAAAATCCCAAAGTGGACAGTGGAAGTGTTTTGATGCACAATCATATGTCTCCTCAATCAACTGTTCCAGATCCACGGTGTGACGTGTTTTTATTTTGGATAGACAAATACTACACAGATGCCCTCTCCCTGCAAGAGAAGATCAAGACCCTCACAGCTCAGATTGACTCATTAACAAGTGAAAACCACATACTCAAGATCAGTGTACAAAGGCAAGGGAAACGCTTGAAAAGAACTAGAAATATAATAATAAAAAATGTTGAGTGTGTCGAAGCTGTGATTAATTCTGAAGTCTTATGATTCGAATTTAGCATTCAGTTGAAAGGTAAAGATTTGTTTTTATCTTAGTTGTGTTTTTAGTTATTTTTTCTATTAATATAGATTCAATTAGATTTTTGTTGTTTAAATTAAGACTAGCTACAAAATCAGCAGATTTTGTAGCCAGTCTGTTCCCATTCGAAATTTTGGAAAACATCGGTTAAACTAATACCTAAATTTATTATTTCATTTTTCCTTTCAAGATATCATGTAGCTTGTGGTGATCTAATGAGATGAATAATTTATGGGGTTATTATCCATTTCTTTGGCTCATTTTGTAAACAGAAACAAACCTTTTATAATCTTAAGAGATACAGTTTGATATTGAGTGGTTTTATTACCCTCTATTTTTGTAATTAGTAAATTATCATGGAATTTGATTCTATCTTAGAAGATAGGATGCTTAGTTTGCTTGAACTCTTTAAATACTTCAGATTTTTGTAATGAAGACATCTTTGTGGGGAGAAAGAGATGGATGGGTGACTTCAAAACTTAATGGAATAGCATTTTACACATTTTGGCTTTAGCCTTTTGTTTTTAATGTTATCATTTATGTTTTGTTATGTCCTGATACATGTATAGATCTGATATCTTTAGATTAAATGACCTGTGATGTGCAAGATATTATATTATAAATACCATCTGCAATTTGTTCTTCAAATTATGAATGCTCTGATTATGTTTTCAGTTAAAACGATAGGGTTTATCTTTCAATTTTGATTGAGAAACAAAATGTACAGATTACTTTCAGATGTATCTTACAGTAATTATGTATAATCATGAAATCACAGATTTATGTTGGTTTCTCCGCGTCAGTCATTAACACCCAAACTGCCAACACTTTGTTCTAAATTTATTTAGAACAGTCTTAAGGTTCTTTGCAGGTTTCCCTCTTGGACATGGTACTTGGATGTTCTCAAATCATGAAGATGCTTGGATACACATCACTAATTCACTAACAGGTTAGTTCATTTACATTTTTCTATTATTTGTTTATCACTGAAATTTGAAAGTGTGGTTTGGCTTTCGACTATCCACACTTTTCTATTTCATAGTGTTTTCTTTTTATTAGCTAAAGATTTATAAAGGAAAAACCAAAAATATTTTTATGTGTTTTCTTTATCTTCTTCTTCAAAGCAGTAATTTTCACATTGAGTTTTGTAAGTTTAGATTAAAACTTGCAGTGTGTATATCGTGTACATAAATAAGATAAGTAAATATGTTATTTAAATATATCTACAATAGTTACGTCATACGTATGTAA
>JASDQU010300708.1:0-13891 GCA_032191745.1 Picea mariana
AGGCCGGATTTCAAGGGAGGATGAAGTCTTTTGGTGATGAGTTCTAAGGTATGTTATTTTCAGGTCATCTTACCATTTTTTCCATAACTTTTTTTCTAGAACGATTAAGATGGTGAAATCGCTATGGTAGTGAGAAGACATATCAAGGTACCTATGGTAAAAAGTTCAGATCTTGATTCGCTATAATTATGGATATATACTCTGTGGAATATAGGGTTTGTGACCAGTCCTGAAACTAGTCAAAAAACAGGTGTTCCGGGTAAAACAGTCATAACTTTTTCATATAGACTCCAAATGCAGTGGTACCACTTCCATTGGAAATAGTACGGACTTTAGTTTCCTGTGTGTGAGATTCAGAATCAGATGTTAAATATTGAGCGCGGGGCATGCTGTACAAGTCGGGTCTTCTGAACAGACCAGAATTGAATAAAGTTTTATTATCTCTCATATATTCTTGGGTGGAAGGAAGGGGAAAGGATAGAGAGTTCAGATATCTCTTTATATTGGAGGATTGTATATTCCTCTTGGAGGTTTATCTATCCCTTTACATTTGGAAGCTGTAGCTACCTTTGGAAGTCATTACTTCCCTTGAACANTTTCTCATATATTGTGCATGGTGTATTGTGGTGTATTGGTGTAACTCTTATACTATTGTTCATTTCTCATTGGATATAATTGAATGGTTTAAGTATAAGTTGGAAAAGGTTTTTAAATTGTACTTGATACTGATTCACCCCCCTCTCAGTATCAACATCTCCAAGCGATTATTCCTCATTAAAACATTAATTCCTTATCGCCTATGACAATACGCTCATCGTAAGACAAGATAAAGGATAATAAACGTTCAGTAGTTTGAATTTCATTCTTGTTTTTACAAGCAGGAGTAAGTTGCATCTATCCAGGCTTATATATTTTTCGTCTGCAAATAGGTTTTCAGTCTAAACGCGAACCTTATGGCACCTAGAAAGGCACCTAAGAAAAGTGAAGAAGCAACTGAAATCTCAAGCCTAGAAGGAGATGTCGTGTCTAATAATACACCACATGCCATTGATTCCATCAAATCATGGAGGCAAAATTTTGAAACCTTTGACTACAAAATCAAGAATTTTCCCGATGATTCTAAAAACAAACTCCGGGACATAGTAGAGTTCGAACTTCACAAAGTAGCCACACACCCACGACTCATGACATACATTGATATGATCAGTTGGTCTTTAGAGAGGACAAACATGCAGATGAGCAACATTTTGGACAACCAAGGGGTCGTCATCAACTCTTTCAGACTGGAGCATATACAAGTAATGTACAAATTGTCTCCCAATTCTAAGTACATTTATAATAAAGAGTTTGTAAATGAATTTAAAAAGAAAGAATGCACAGAGGCAGATCAAACATACCCCAGCATAATCAAATACTGGTGGAGACACCCAAAAAAATTTAGGGCCGACACCCATAACGTTTATGCCACAGCCTCATTCTGAGTACATGGTCTATGTGGCTATGATGCTATGTAGAATTTTAGGGAAGAAAAATCCTACCCATTTCCCTGCAGAATGGGTGCCCATTTTACATGAAGCATCCGAAGGATATAGCTTTAATCGAAACAAAATTCTATTAGATAACCTAGATAAGGAGGTTATGGAGTATCAAACCGCAAGATCCAGTGGTCGACCAGTAGCCTTTTACATGTCGACATATATCATGGACGCTATATGTTTCATGACTCCTTTCCCTTTGATGAATTGGAGTTGGAACCCAACCTGCACTGAACCTATTCATGAATATCATTCTAAGCTATGGGAAGAAAGTGCTAAGGATTATTTTTACGAAGTTTGTCATTTCATGGTGATACTGGTGCATCGGATGCTGTATGGCTGTGCACCCCCACGTATTTCAGAGTCGGTCATAGGAAACCTTAAGGCAGTTTCTAATTTGTTTATTGAGGATAATTTCTCCTATATTAGGGTTTTCAGATGTTCTATCCCTCCTCATGCATTGACAAAATTCCTCCCTGACAGACTGGTGTGTAGGGAGGTAGCTCATCAGATAATAACATGCAGTATTGGGATAGAACTAAAGAGAACTCAAAATAAGTTTTGGCCCATATTTTCCGTACAGATTGGAAGGTTTTTGCTACTCAACCTGGGTCATTCCAAGGTTGAAGCTGCAGCTCTAGAGGAGTTCAAGTTGGTGGATCTCGAACATAAGAAACATGAACCTTATCAAACAGTGGGAAGCCACATGACTCACTGTGGCATGAACGCATTTTAACACGAGGAATCCCCTCGCGATGACATTTTCAAAGGGGTCAAAACCTATGAGGAGGTGTTAGACAGGGTATAGACATTACCATCCGACTTGGAAACTAGTTTTCTAACCTTCCAGAGACAGACGAAGCAGTTTGCCCAAGGTATTGCAGGGCGTAGCAACAACACCTCCTCTAGAACAAGAAAACATTCCCCTAGTCTTCAGACAGAAAGCACAAGATAAAGTAGACACCAAGGAAAATCCACAGGGGGCCGAAGTATATTCACAAAACAAAGAAGTCCCACAGACAAAGAATCCAGGAGAAGAAACAGAAAGAAGGTCTGGGACACCTCCAAAGTCTAGTCAATCTACCCCCCCTTCATCATCTACTATTCATGTTGATACCCCCAAGAAAACAGGGGAAATAAAATCCACAGAGTTGGGTAACCCCATCACTTCCTTGAACCCTTTATAGTCTATGTTTGGGTTCCCTCAGATAGGAGTCATATATGCTAGTGACCTTGACCCTATCTCTAGAGAAGAAATACCTCCCTCTGATTACTTATTTAGTAAAAAGAGGAAGGCTGTATTAAAGCAAGAGATGTATATGAGTGAAGGTGGTATGGTAAAGAAACACATGGTGCTGGTAGATGGGAAAAAATTGGAAGAAGGAGATTTCTCTATAGAGGTAGCGGGTTCCATGGGAGCTCTGGAAACAACAAATATATTCACCATTGACAATATGAGAAAAAGGTTGAAACAAAGTAACCACAGAATAGTCCAGTTGCAAAACCAACTAAAATATACCGAGAAAAATATCAAAGAAGAAATAAATAAAGGTCTAGAGGAGGCCAGAGCTTCCGACAAGAAAGAAATTCAATTGCTTAAGTCAATTCTAGACGAGATGAACAAGAAGATGCAGACTAGTCAAATACAGGTTATTCGACAAGAAGAATCAGTAAGACAACTACATGATAAATTGAATTCAATGAAAGGCTAGGTTATAGATTTGAAATTTTTTCAGGATCAGTCACTGGAAATACATACGAAGATAGAAGTCGAAAAACAAAGAGTAATCTCCCAAGTAGATATTATTCAGAATTATTTTCAAGAAGTAAGCAATGCTCTTGATAATATTATTTTTAAAGAAAAAAAAGCTAAAGCAGCAAGGGATACTTTTCAAAAGGCAACGGTATGTTTAGAAAATGAAGAAGTATCGAAAATTCCAAAGATTTATGTCATAGAGCAGATTATAGGTGATATCATGCTCAAAGTGTGGGAAACCAACATAGCAGAAAACAAGAAAATAGCCAAAGAAATCAAAGATGATTGCGAAGAAATATTTGATTTGTTGGACAAGGGATCATTAGGTATTGGAAGAGAAAATTGGACTGTGCAATTAGGATAGATAAACATTGTAAGACACCAATTTAATTTCAAAGAGGGTTTGAACAAAATTTAGGTGGAAATTTCATAGTTAAAGGAAATGGATGTTACCCTAATAGACAGGTGGCTGGTGAAGCCAAACTTAAAATTTCAATCAATTAAGTTTGCTAGTAAGGGGATTGAAGACCAGATTCCAAAAATTCAGAGATAATTTTATCTATTCGAAGAAAAGGATTTTCCAGAGCCTCCCAGAAATTTTGTACACTTTCTTGAAAAATGTATTGAATGTATTGGGTTGAAAGAAGGAGTCACTTCAATAAAACAATGAAGTATCCTTTTGAAAACTTATATTATCGAGATGATATGAGAATAAAATATAATCATGTAAACGGTCAAGGTTTGCATTTTTGTAACTGTTTTCCCCTAGGAGTTAGGAAATCACCAACCATCAATGTATTGGTGATCTGGTATAAGTATAATTTCAGGAGATTGAAAAAGGGCTTTTTCTGGGCGCGTTGTAAAGAAGAATTTGAAGATATTTTTGAATTAATACAAATACAGATTGAAGATTCTATATCTGGTCAAGTTTGAGTTATGTGCTTCTTTGTTGTTTCATATCTTTCATATATCTCTTTGGTGAATGATTAACTACAATTTAGTACAACCTCTATTGTGGTGATTAATTATTCTTGCAATTTAATTGTTTACAACCTCTCCTCTGTATCGGATATCAACATACACAAGACTTGTAAATGTTTTAGATTTCAATATCATATGCTTAATTAAGAGTTTTTCCTAACTATTTTCTTCTTCTGTCATAAAGTGAGATTCCTCTTTAATTGTTCCCTCACCTTGTTCGACAACTTTATGTTTTCTTTTCATTTCATGCATATTTCCTTTTCAAAATTTAACTCAGATACCAGAAATGGCCTTTAGTTTCGTCATACTATTAATTCAAGGTTTTAGAGTTCTTCTTACATGTTTTGAAGAAGAAATAGCGAACCCCTAAAAGAAAACACAAGAATCTATCCTTTCAGTCTTTATCCCTCATGACTGTTCCAATTACAATATAGCTTAATATCGAACTTGGACTAATGAGAATTGCTTTAAATTTATTTAACACCATCCTACAGACATAATATAACCGGGTTGAGTTAGAACATTCATGGGTAGTAATTGAAAGAGACATTAGTATCCAGGAAAACTGGGAAGCTAGACAAAGACAATTAAGGAACCAACAATAGCCCTTTTTCGTATAACTGACCTTTTTATCCTTAGCTTTCTCCATCTTTTTGAATGCCTTGATGGTGTAATTTAGAGCCTGAAAGTATAAACTCAGGAAAAACACGTTCCAAAAAAATTATGCGGACGAGGACCTTGATTAGATGTTCGAAGGAAAAATGCATTGTTGCGATGACAAGAACCCGCGTGTGATTTTAACAAAGAGAGAACATGATCGATACATGAGAAAAACCAACAATTTTATGTTGGAGACAGATGATGCATTGTTTGGGGAAACAGATGATGCGCTATCCTAGGAAACAAAAGAGTTTAGGAAGGGTTATCGGAATGCCATCATGCAGTTTCAGAAGAAATATAACCTCAGGAACAAGGAGGTGCATACTGAACCTCAAAAGACAAGCCCCATAAGGAAAAATATGGTTGAAACCCCTTCCATGAGCCAGTTGAGGCTAGAAAACATGACCAAGAATGCAATTGAAAAGGCAAAGTGAAAAGAGGAGGCCCCGAAGAAAATGCTGGAAACAAGCCGAGAAGCAGGTGGAAAAGAGGTAGAGAAGGTCTGTCCTCCTTTTAATTTTGAGCATGAAATGGCGAAGATCAAAATATCTGTCCCTTGTAACAAGCTTATTAGAAAGGGTGAATATCGAGAACAAATTATCAAAATGCTTAAAATGGGACAAACTCCCGACACTTTGAATGTCCAAGACGATCACCTTGCGATCCTTTTCGGTCCGCGCATTGAGGAGACAAGCAATACTGAGGATGTTCCCCCATTCTATGTCAGTATAGAAGTTTATGATATGACCCTACATAATGCCATGCTGGATTCTACCGCATTGCACAACCTCATGCCAAAGTTGATCATGGACGAATTGGGTTTGGACATCACCATGCCCTATAAGGACCTTTTGTCTTTTGATTCGAGGAAAGTCAAGTGCTTGGTCTCATCAAGGACTTGGTCATGTCATTGTCCCAAATTCCTTCAAAGAACATGGTTATGGACGTGGTCGTGGAGGAAATACCTCCTAAGTTTGGCATGCTGTTGTCCAGGTCATGGGATGCAAAGTTAAAAGGGAACCTACAAATGGACCTATCATATGCCACCATTCCTATCTTTGGCTAGGACATATGGTTGTACAAAGAAGTGCTGCTAAAATACATGGTAAGTAGCAAGACACAGCCAAATAACCATCCTACATACTCTGTCAACACCGAGGTTGCTTCCTCTATATTCTACAACGACCTAATATTTGAAGAGGAAGAGATGACAACCATCATGAAAACCGATGAGGAAATGACGCGACAAGAAACAAAGTGCGCAGACCCAAAATATCACGCGAAAAATGAGATATGGAGCATGAGTTTCGAAGGTGTTGCCAATAAGAAAGGAGCAGGTGCCAACGTATGGATAAGCCCCCTGAGATGGGAACAAATTTGTGATCATACAAGCTCACGTTCGAATGGACAAACAACATGGCCGAGTATGAGGCATTGATTCTGGGCCTGAAGGTGTTGAAATAATTAGGTGCAAAGATGATATCAGTGTGGGGAGACTCCAAACCAGTCATAAACCTGGTCAAAGGCATATATTAGGAAAAATACCCTACGATGAGAGCATACAAAAACTTGGTGTTGGATCTCCTCGAGAAATTCTTGGAGTATGATCTGTTAGTTATACCTAGGGAGAAAAACCAGATCGCTGATGCATTGGCCACCTCAAACTCGGTTTTCAAAATCCCCATCTTCCCTAACAAAAAATATGAGATCGAAGTCAGACACAAGCTGGCAGTACCCGATAATATCAAACATTGGCAGGTGTTTGAGGATGAAAAACATGTGGAGATATTTCTCCAAATGAGTGATGAATTCACTAATATAAACATTGACGATGAATGCTGCTATGATGAAGACGGGAGTGCGAATGCACACAGTAAGCATGAACCTTTTCGGGACCAGATAGCGGGAAGGAACAACATAATACAATTGAAAAATAACGTCATCCCAAAGGGGTTAGTGCTGCTGGAAAATCTGTTCGATGAAAAATGACATGGCCATAAATCCTAGGATCACTGCAAATGAAGAAGACGTCGAATATAGCAACATCGAGACTAAGGAGGACCCAAAAATAATAAATTTTTTGAGAACACTTAGCCCAAAAGTCAAACAAGACTACGTCAAGCTCATGAAGGATTTCCCAGATTTTTTTTCTTAGAGATATGACGACTTGAAGGTGTATGACACTAAAGTAGTTCAAAATATCATCCCTCTCAAAGAAGACCAGAGGCCTTTCAAACAAAATCTAAGACAGATAAATCCCCTGCCACTACCACTAATTGAAAAGGAATTAAATAAATTATTCAAAGCTAAGATTATCGTTTCTTTAAGATTCTCGAAATGGGTAGCTAATTTGGGACCTGTAAGAAATATGAGTGGCGAAATAAGACTGTGTGTGGACTTCTGAAAGTTGAACAAAGTGGCCCTCAAGGACCACTACCCTCTCCCTAAAATTGACTACATCTTGCAAAAGGTGGTGGGATCCCAGAATATGTCCATGTTTGACGGATTTTCAGGGTATAATTAGATCATGGTCCACCTAGACGATAGAGAAAATATGACTTTTACGACACCATGGGGAACGTTCATGTATGCCAAGATGCCTTTCGTCCTGATGAACACCAGATCTACTTTACAGAGGGAAATGGACATAGCATTTGCCGACGAAAAGGACAAGTTCATTGTGATCTACCTATATGACATCACAATATATTCAGAATCTGACAAACAACACCTCAGGCATCTAAAGAGGGTTTTCCAGAAGTGGAGGAAGTTTGACATCTCATTAAATCCCAAAAAATCACATTTTAGGATGTAGGAAGGGAAGCTGTTGGGACATGTCACATCAAAAGAGGGAATTAAGATAGATCCCAGTAGGGTTGAAGGAATTCTGAAAATTGGCACTCCGCACAGTAATAAAGAAGTGCAATCCTTCCTGGGAAAGGTGAACTTCTTGAGAAGATTCATCCCAAACTTGGCATAAATTATGAAACATATCACTTGCATGCTCAAAATGGGGAATGAAATCAAGTGGAACTAGTAATCCAGGAAATCATTTGAAGATATCAAGGTTGCATTGACTAAATTCCCTGTGCTGTATAGCCCAGACTTCATGAAATACTTCATCTTGTTTTCGTTTGCCTCAGAGCATACCATCGCTGGCGTGCTGTTGCAGAAAGACGATCAAGACTTTGATAAACCCATAGCCTATTTCAATAGGACGCCGAGGGATGCTCCACTAAGGTACGACATTATGGAAAAAAAAGCATACGCCTTAGTGAAATCCCTAAAGGAGTTCATGACATACATATTGCACTCCCACGTTATTGCTTATGTGCCCAACAACTCAGTCAAGGACATCCTGACTCAAACTGACCCCAAGGGGAGAAGGGGAAAGTGGATAGTGGCCATGCTCTAATATGAACTTGATATTAAGCCTATGAAACTAATTAAGGGTCAGGATCTTGTGAAGCTGATGGCATAGTCAGACTGTGATGCTGTGGGAATCAACTTCATTTCTGATCTGTTAGAGAATCCTCAGAAAGAAATGATTACGTAGGTATCTCAGGATTTCGACGATTCACCATGGTATACAGACATCATCTATGTGCTAAGAAATATGCAAGCCCCTCTGGGTATAAGAAAGACCAAGGGCAGATTTTTGAAGCTCAAATAAGTTAAGTTTTGTATCCTGGATAGTTCACTATACTGGAAAGATCCTAGAGGGATATTGTTGGGATGTTTGCTGAAGAACGATGCCAAACGAGCTATCGAGGAATTTCACAAAGGAAACTATGGAGGGAACCACTACTGGAAAACTACCATGAAAAAATTCCTAAGAGAGGAATACTATTGGCTTACCATATTCGTAGATGTATACAAATAAGTTTCCATTTGCCACGAGTGTCATATTTTTGACGGAAGAAGAAAGCTGCATCCCTTGCCACTAAATCCGATCTTAGTCGAAGCACCTTTCATATAATGGGGTTTGTATTTCACAGGGGAAATAAATCCGCTATCCTCAGTGCAACACAAATGGATAGTCACGACCAATGACTACTTCACGAAATGGATAGAAGCGATCCCCACAAAGCAAGCTACTGACACAATCCTCATCCAATTTCTAGAGACAAATATCTTGTCGAGATTTAGATGCCCCGTCAAGATCATAATAGACAACGTGGCTGCATTCAAGTCCAAAAAGATGGATAATTTTTGTCAGGATTACAATATAACCCTGGGGAATTCTACGACGTACTACCCACAAGGAAACATGTTAGCAGAATCATCAAATAAAATCATGACCAGGATCATCAAAAGAATATTGAAAGACAATAAGAAAGCATGGCATAAAAATCTTATCTATGCGTTGTGGGAAGAACGGGTTACCACCAATAAATCCATATCAACATCGCCTTTTAAGATTGTATACAATATAGACAAAATGTTCCCTACCACACTGGGGTGGCCCGTTAGAAATCTACTACAAGAGCAGGAGGTAGAGCCAAATGATGCACATATGAGAATAAATTAGCTAATTCACACACAACATATGAGGGAATAGGTGTACAATCAATCACAGATCCATCAGGAGAGGATGAAGAAATCCTTTGAAAAGCATTCTAAGAAAGAGGAGTTTTAGTTGGGGGATCTGGTGTTGAAATATGAAGCGAGAAATGAAGATAAAGGAAAGCACATAAAGTTCGACAATCTTTGGATGGGTCCTTTCAAAATGGACGCATATCGTGGAAATGACGCTTATTTTCTAAAAGAATTAAATGGAGAGTCTGTTGGTTGGGGGCCTGTAAATGACAGGTTCCTCAAACATTATCTGGTGAAATAAAATCTGTTTAAGTCACATACCACTGTAAATAGTCATTTTGTTTTGTGTTGAGTCAATAAGTCAGAAGAAAATTGAAGCCCGAGCTGAGTTTATGCTAAGTCTATTTAGTAACTGCGTCGATAGGCTTAGGTTGCATATTTTTTTTTCATATGTCATATGCCTGAAAGTTAAATGAGGCCCAATGGGAAGGCACCTGGTCTGCTATTCTTTACTACCTCATAGGGAGGATATCATCCCCGTTGGAGCCAACTATTAACGCCACCACTTTTCCTTTAGTTAGGGTCTTTTTAGTCAATTCATGGATTGTATGTCAAGGTACGTAAGTTCAGGTACTTAAAAACAAAAGGGTCAAAGTTAGAAAGTGGCCGGTTGGCCCTTGGAGTCAGGAAGGGATGTCAGAGTCGAAACATGTGTAAATGGTTCGGGTATGTTGTTCCCTGAGAGTTGGGTTCTATTAAAGTCTAAAGGGGAGTCTCTATGTGCCCCAGGTTGAGTCAAGTAGATAATAGAAGTTGTGTTGGAAAGTGCAGTAACCATTATCAGCTCATTATGAAGGCTGGGAGAATGAAAAATCACGACGTTCGATTCGAAACATCTAGGGATGTGCTATGGAAAATCTGCAGTTCGATTCGAAACATACAATCGCCATGAATTCAATGTTCCTTGGAATGATTCCTCCTTCCTCCTAATCTGTTACAAATTCTAGATGCTTTGCACTTATTTTATTCGTGAAATTAGGTTCATGCACTGTTTGTAATTTCTCTCGCAAGCCCAGGTTGATCAAATTTTCCGCCTTGGGAAATCGACGGATCCACCGTGTGCAAGATAAATATTGGTCACTCCATGGAGACCTCCCAAAACATAATAAAGGGTGTGATAAGTGGAATAATCTCTAGGTCCGAGCCCCAAAGAGACTGGGATTCATTATTACTCACAACAAGCATTCCCAAGGACCCAAAGGGAGTTTTCCCTTTGCCCGTGGAAACAATGATATCACACTGCAAATAACCTGGAGTGGAAGGACTTGCATAGGAAGGAAGGAAATTAGAAGCCCCATCTCCCCAAAGTTAGATACCTCAGAGAAGGGGTAGGCCAAGGAAGAACAAGGAAGTTGGGGAAACCCAAGTCCCAAACAAGCCGCACGCAAGATCTGTTACTGAAGAATTACTTATGTGCTCTATTCAGCTATAAATTGTTGAAGGTACAAGTTGAGAAAGTGGGAGCCGAATGAGGAGGACAGATGTTGCAGGTACTAATGTTCAATATCTAGCTCAGAAGCTCAAACAGACGAAACTAGCTATTGTTGAACTTTACCAGGAAAATAGGGAGTTGAGACAACAACTAGTGACAAAGACCGTTGAAGTGTCAGCACCGCAAGGCCACAAAGGAAACATGACATGGCTCAAAATAAAAATCAGAGAGGAACATGATACAATCATGCAGCTGCGTGAAACCCAGAGTCTGTCAGAAGAAAGGTATGTAAATCACTTCAGAGAATGTGAAGTGGCCAAGGAGAAAGCCCGCACAACTCTTGCCAACGTGTAGAATAAACATGATTAATCGAGTTCATCCTCATATCCTTAAATGGAGATCAAATCTTGACAGTTTTGAAGGAGGCATCACCCTAAAATGTTTTGTCATTTTGATAATGGCCATAAAAGTCAGCAACCAATTGCCGTGCACACTCCTCAGCAGATGAGCATGCGACAGAAAGCAAAGCCGTTACAACAAATAGCAGGACTCTGACAAACACTTGTCTATTCATATATCTGATCGGAGGAAAGAATTGACACGTCCCTATTTCATGAAGAGACCTGGTCGATAATCGAATCCCAGTGGAAAAATACAAGAAGTCATGATGTAGCTAGATGTATTTTTTGTCCATTTTTGGAAAAGCGTCATGCGAAGAGTCATTTAACGCAGAAAAATCAGTTTCCTAGTTTTTAGATATGTTAGTTAGAAGAGTAGGGTAGCCCAAGTGACACGCTCGCCTATATATTTGATCTTTTTGATGTAAGACGGGTTGGTTGGAAAACTAGTGTAGATTATGTCTATTGAATTTAGTTTTAACTTGATTGAAATTTAATGAAAAAGTCCTGAAGCTTTGATGAAAAGATTCTAATTGTAGCAGTTGGATTTATTGTTTCCTCTCTTTGCGTACACGCTTCCTGTATTTATTTATTCATATATATCTCTGTTTAAATAGGAACGTATTTTTGAACCTGGGATTCACTGCGCAGTGCCCTGGGATTCACGCCATTTAGACAAACCGTTTTCTTCTAAGTTAACTCCGAATTTATCCTCAGCAATGCTCCAAGTTGCTTCATGTGTTTTTCTCCCACCACATACTACGATTTTAAACTGAAGTCTGTTTCTCGCTTAGCCTTTATCCTCTCAAGTTTAGTCACTGAGTCATTTGTTTCTATCGTTTCCTCGAACCGACACCATATCCCATGGTTTTACTCTTTTGCGCCAATATAACCAGAACTCATTATTTCAAAGGTGTTAAATCTAGCCGATAGCTCAAAGCCATATAATGTACTGAGACAAAGTCTCCTAACAGGGCCCTCTCCAAGTCCGAAAGGCTAGTTTCATATCTCAAAGTTGGTTGAAATAGTTAACTTTTTCATCTGTTTATCAGCCGAATAGATTTACAGAGTGCTAACACCTTTAACCATACCTTTACCGTTTATTAGTCTAATATCCCTTTCTCTGATATGCTCTAGTCTTTGATACAACATAACCTTTTCTCCAAAGACTGTAGGAGATATTTCTTCTTCAACTCCAATATCAGGAACAATGGAACTATTACACCCATCACTAATAATGATTCCTTGCAGATTATATAGAGTTACAAACCGAACTCCCTTCAACAACAACATTTCTTCTCAAACCATCCTGCAGGTTTCCTTTTCAAATATTGTTTTTACCCCTGCATCGTCCATTTTGCTTACAAAAATCAAATTTCTGGCCAAACCTGGGATGTGTAAAACACCAAGCATTGTTCTAATCCTTCCATCTATGATCCTCAACTTGAATTTTCCTCATCCTATTATTTTGGTTGTTGAATCATCACCTAAGAAAACATTACCTCCATCATACCTTTCATATTCGTAGAACCACTCCCTATGGGGAGTCATATGAAAGGATGTACCCATGTCAACCAAGCATGCCTCATAATTTTCATGTGTGCTTGAAGAATCCAAGTACACATCCCCTCCTTCTTCCTTGGAGGTACTTTATTCTGTAGAAGGAGATTCTTCAGATCCCTTATTTTTCTCAACTTTGGATCTACACTGCTTCTTGTAGTGCCCTTCTTTTCCACATCTCCAACATACCTTTACAAATTTTCCAGGAGATTTAGATCTACCCTTAGACTTAGATCTCCCACTTGAGAAATTAGATCTATTTCTTTCCTGGGAACGTCCTCTTGCAAATAATGCGTCTGTGCTCTATCCTTCCATATTCTTCCATCTCATCCCCTCCAATGACAAGGATGAGACCACTTCATAAAACTTCAAGGCAGTTGTATTACTACCTATGGCCACAAGCAGAATATCCCATGAGTCTGGTAAAGAACACACTAAACTTATACATTTATCTTCATCTAAAATTTTAATCTCAAAAGATACTAACTGACTTACCACAATATTGAAGGCGTTCAAATTCTCTTCCACCGAGTCTCCATCTCTCATCCTCAGGTTATACAATTTCTTTCTCAGGAATAGTTTATTTACTAGGGACTTAGACATATACAACTTCCCCAACTTTTCCCATAAATCCTTGGCTGTAGCTTCCTCTGACACATTCAGTAATACTGAATCCGAGAGGCATAGTCAGATTGTGCTCTTTGCCTTCCGATCCAACTTTTTTCAGTCATCTGCTAAAGTTCCTATAGGTGCAATGCCTGGATCTACCGTGATACACTGATCTCTATCCACAACAGATCTTCCATCTTGAGCTTCCACAACTCAAAAATTTTCCCATTAAACTTCTCAATCTCCATTTTCGAATTGCTTGCCATTTCTTTTCACCTGAAAAATCAATACCACAGATCTCCCACTGTAACAAGTCTTATGACAATCCCGAGCCAAACCATTGACCACAAAGGCGTCCCCC
>JASDQU010300709.1:0-13905 GCA_032191745.1 Picea mariana
ATTAACAACCACAAGCCACAATATAATCTTGAAAAAGAAAAAACAGTGAGCCATGATCTTTAAAAAAAAAAAAAAACGCAGTCCTTCGACTTATAACTCCTAGATCTTGACATAATCGTAAGTGAATGCCCAAGTGGAGAATAAATCAATTCGATCTAATAAATCCAAACACACACAGATTTCACAAACACATTTTGCAGAGAGGGTTAATTTAAACAGTGATGGGTACTAGAAAAACACAGAGAGATAATGTTTCTTTCCAACACCCAGGAGGTCAAACAACTTTTGAAAACAATTGACAGTGAGGCCACATAACAATCATCATAATAGAATGGATGAGAGGAATGGTGTGTGGAAATTATTCACAACTCGTATCCATTCAATACATACATGAGACTGCGTTGATATTCAGGGCCAAACAAGACTGGAATTTTGGAAATATTTCAGCGAAAAGACAGTAAGGAAGGGGTCATCAACAACAGTTTGGGGTTTAAACAAAAGAAACACACAATCTGTTGACGATTTCTCTACAATTGGATAAATATTACGACAACGACTGAGAGGGAAACGAGTTCACAGCCACTGAAATACAACCTAGAAGTTAAAACCTTTCAACCTTAAAACACAGAGATCATTGCACCACTGTCACCATTATTTCACAGAGAACCATCATAAAAAACCATTATTTCATAGTAATCACAGAGAACCGATAACACAATATTTACACACAGTCTAAAACTCAAGAAAACATAGAACCCATGCATTATTGAGCCACCATTTGACTCATAATACAGAGAGTCCATCATGGATGGAAAGCTAAGAACCATAACAGTGAGAAAATCACTTCAATTACGAACTAGTCGATTTTTCCCCTTCTAATCCTGAAAACGCAGATCTTTCACAACAAACAGAGCAACAATGCAACAATGCTAGGTTGACGGGCTCAAGGGAGGTTTGGAGTGACGTGCAATAAATGCACGTCGCTTCCTTACCTGGCCTTATTCAATTTCATGTACGAGCCAGACCACTAACATATCATCCACCATTAAAATAAACCATAACCAATGCATAATTCAATGCAATATCTATCGTAAAGATATGATATCATATCAATTGCATAGTGCGCCACCCGAGACATATATGTTAACCTTATTCCATAACTCCAACAATAATCATATATCAACTTTACTATATGTGCCTCCATTCAACTTTTAATAAAATTGCATAGTCCTTTAACCAAACACATAGTATAATAGCTAGATCCACCATTGCCACAAGGTCTATAAATAATCCTTTTTCCATAGCTTTAGAACTTTTCCGTAGTTTTTTTCCTTTTGTTTTGATCAAGTTCCCGTTTATTGGTTTTTTGCATAGATATATATGGATAAGTAATCAATGTATGAATTAGTAATCAAGGTTATAACATGCATAACAAAGCATTTGTAACCAACATGATCCTCATACCCATGGAATTGTTCTTTATTGCAAGTAAATACCAACAACATTTAACAATAATGCCTCAACCACCCATTTATCACATCAAATGAAACCAAGACTGCATTGCAAAAAAAATGTAGGACTATGTAGGAAAAATCATAACAACAATGGAATATGAGAGTAACATGTCTATCCTTGCTCCTCTAGTAAACAAGGGGGTCCCACATACTAGTATTATATAACTATCAGAATTAAATAATAATTCTTTAGCAATCCTTTGCGGGAGGAATTCATCGTTGCGATTTTAATCGTCAACAAACTGACGACTCCACATGGAAATCTGTTTCTAACAGATTAAGAACTCAAAATGTCTAGTTTTCATACCATGTAACATCAGATCAAGAAGATATACATCAAAATGATTATGCAACAGGGAGAAGTGAGAAAATTTAAGGAAAAAATGACCGTGAATTTGGGAATAACTCATGGAAAGTATTAAGTATGAGGGGGTTTATCCCTGTAAGCATAATCATTCAATTAATCATAGTAAAGTGTTCTTGAATTCAAGGAGAAAGATTTTTTTGATATGCTCTTTTGAATCTTGAAGAGGATGGAAGAAAATAAAAGAAAAAGAGGGATAAAACCAACTATCTTATAAAACAACAGTTGAAGCAGATAACAATTTCAATTATGCTTTCAAGGGGAAAATCATGACAACTATGTAACTTGATTTTTATTGATTAAAAATACTTTGCAGAATAACGTTGTTGTGACAAAACTGATCCAAAATTTTATTTTGACAAGAAATGAAGTCAAATAAAAACATAATAGCAAGAAAATGACATAGAAGAAATGAGACATAGGAATTGAAATAATCGGAAATGCAATAACATAAATATAAAATTGAATCAAATAAAACAAACTATAATACAAAAAACATTCCATACAACGTTAAAACTTTTAATTTGGTTCCATGTAGTGTTTTAAGTGGGAACTATTAGTGCTATAGGAAAACAATCGCTCTTGTAAGTCCTTTAGGATGTAAGAATTTTCGCCCAGGACAAAAGCGATCTTAAAAGGACCCATACATAATTTTTGGAACTTTGAATGCCTTCCTCTATCAACATGAGCTGAATCCCACAAAAATACCTTCTCATTTACTTTAAATTTGACAGCCTTGACACTTTTGTTGAAATAAATTTTAACAGTCTGTTGTCTTCTCTTTATATTATCCAAGGCAAACGTCCTTTACTCCTCTAAAGCCAAAAGTGCATTCATTCTTTGAGAAACATCAGAAAATTTAATTCTTCAACCTGTAGCATTAACCTTAGAGAGTAAATTTCTAGCTTGGTAGTAAGAATGGATTCTTGACCATAAACAAGCTGGAAAGAAGTGCAACTAGTGCTCACCTTGGTAGTAGTGCGATCTGTCCAAAGGGCGCAAGTGAGGAGAGTGTGCCATTGACAAGGCTTATTTTCAATGAGTCTCTTGATAATTATAACCAAATTCTTGTTTGTAGACTTGGCCTGCCCATCACCTTTGGGAGAATAAGATGAGGAGGTAAAATGTTTAACCCCCAATTTAGCTAAAAACTGGGTCAACTTAGCAGAAATAAAGGCATGACCATTGTCTGTAATAATTTCTAAAGGAAGTCAAAATCTGGAAAAATATTAGTTTAAAGAAAAGAAATCACCTGCTCATCCTGCGAATGCTTAAGAGAGATAACTTCAATCCATTTCGTAAAATAGTTTGTAGCTTTCAAGATAAAAACTTTCCCTGCTGAAGAAGGAGGATTAATAGGACCAATAAAGTCCAAAACCCATTTTGAAAAAGGAAAGTCAGGGAGGATAGGTTGTAAAGGCATAGCAGAAAGACATTCTTTCCCAACAAAGTTTTGACACTTGTCACGAGATCTTGAAAAAATATAAGAAGAACGAAATATTGAAGGCCAATAGTACCCTTTCCTGATAATATTAAAAGCAGTGGTTTTAGCAGAAAAGTGACCTCCTACAAGAATAACATAATTCAAAGAACCATGAGTCTCTTACAACAATTTCTGTGCTTCCTCATTGTTCACATAGCGAAGTAACATACAATTGACATATCTTCTAAACATGAAGTCTCCTATAATGATGTATTTAGCAGATTCGAGGCAAAGCCTTCTTCTTTGATGAGTTTCTAATTTATCTAGACATCTTTGATTTTTCAAGTAATATACTATATCTTTATACCAAGGATGTTCAGACACAGGAAGGATTTGTTTGTCAATGTAAAACAATGCTGATAGAGAGATATCTTGTTCATCAATTTATTCACTCATTTCAACATGCTGAGCTAAGTGAAGGGCTAAGTCATGTTCTTTGATAGTTTTATAAGTCATGATGGTTAGATCATGCTCCTAAATCTTGGCAAGCCAATATGCAATCTTTCCTGAAAGATAAGTACGTGAGAGTAAAAACTTGACAGCAGGTAAAGGGACTTTTACCAGCATATGCTTACCTAAGATGAAGTGGCGAAATTTTTCAACAACTTTAACAAGAGCGAAAGCATGATTTTCAATAAAAGAATATTTAAACTCATCATCTGACAAACTTTGACTCATGTAAACCACTGATTTTTCATTACCTTGGTCATGACATTGCAGGAGGATAGCAGAGACTTCTTCCTCTGTGGCATTAGTATATATCATAAATTATTTCTCAAAATACGGCTTCGCTAAAACGGTGCAGAGTTGATTGCTTTCTTGATTCCTATGAAAGCATTTTCGACATCATCTGTCCAAGAAAAGGAGCGATCTTGCTTAAGAAGATTATGAATTGGCTTGACAATTACAACAAAATCAGGAACAAACCTATAGATGAAGTTAATAATACCCATAAAGGAATGAACCTCCTTCTTGGAAGTAGGAGCAGGAATCTTTAGGATAACAAAAATCCTTTCAGGATCTATGCTTATTCCTAAATCCAAGACAATGTGTCCAAGGAGATTTCCCTTGGTAACGCCGAAAATAGACTTATAAGGAGTTAAAGAAATGCCAAATTTCTTGCATCACATGGGAATCTTTCTAAGATGACCAAAATGATGATTGGTTTTTAGAATACACAGTTAAGTCATCAAGATAAATTTGAATAATTTTACCGATCAAATCATCAAAATCTATTTGCATAGCTCTTTGAAAAGTGGCACCTACATTAGATAATCCAAAAGGCATACGTTCATAAGAGAAATCTCCCCAATGAGTAATAAAAGTGGTTTTATATTTATCTTTCCTTTTCACCTTGATTTGATTGTAACTAGAAAAACCGTCAAGTAAGGACATCATCTATGACCTTGAAACTTGTTGCAAAATCATTTCCATATTAGGGAGAGGAAAATGGTCTTTAACACTAGCCCTATTCAATGCACGAAAATCAACACATAATCTGATCTGACCTGTTGCTTTATGAATGGGAACCAAATTATAAACCCACTCAAAATACTTAACAGGGAAAATTATCCTAGCCTTCAAGAGTTTTTCCAACTCTTTTCGAATAGTTTCTTCTAGTGCAGGGTTAATGGGTCTTTGTTTTTGCCTAACTAGTTTTATGCCTTCCTTGATAGGTATGGCATGTTGTATAATAGTAGGATCAAAACCACGAAGACCCTCATAAAACCAAGCAAAAACATCTTGAAATTCACCAAGAAACTTAGTGAATTTCAATTTTTCTTCATCAGAACATTGGGCACCTATTTTAACGTCCTTTGGAGACTCAGGTGTTCCAATGTTCAAGGAGATGGTTTCACCCACATTCGTTTTCAACTCCTCTTCTTTATTCTTTTCTTTGTTGCCTATGTTAGTCTCTAACTTTGTTTTTGATTAAGTGAGTGTCCCTAGTCCCTGTCCCCTCCTTCTTATGCTTTTCTGTCAAAACTTTGTTTTTACCACTTGTTTTAAAGGGTCATTTTTTTCAATTTTTATTGCAATTTCAAATGATTTTTGGAGTTTTAAAGGTTTAATATTTGATATGATAAATCTTGTCACATCACTTGTCCATTCATTATTTGAATTTTCAATTTTTTTCCAAGTTAGAAAAGGCACTGTAGGAATAGCGCTATTCCTGCAGTGCTAGGAATAATCATAGTTTTACATGCGCCACCCTGCCCTGATCACATCCTAATTTATCAAATTGTGATTAGAGGATATGCATGCCTCTTCATGATCTATTTTCGGGTTGATATTGCAATAATAAAAACTACATACGAGGGATTGAGTTGTACCCGCCACACCTACATCAAATTTGAATATCATAAACATAATCATCACCTTCTATTTTAGTGCATTGGCTATTTTGCGCAGTGATCAAATTGAAGAAATAAGTGATTTTTAGTTTTTAACATCCCATGGGAACTAAGAATTCAAACCATCAATCTTCTCATATTTGTTTACAGGATCATATCAACAATATGGCACCCAAAGAGAGTGGCTAGATAATCAGACTAGAGCCCGAAGGCACATAATTACTCGGAGCATACCCTTAGATGGCGTAGAAGTTCAAAGATGCTGGTTGGTTTGAATTTTTCACAACCTTCCAGGAGCATGACGAACATATTTCAATGGTATTTGCACAAAATTTTGATGGCTTCGAAGCTGTAGTTTGGAAATTACTGATGCATGTGACTAAAAATTCGATTGCTAAAGCCTGTAGATTGTTAGTGTACGGGGAAAGGTGGTGGAATAAAGAGAATGTGGTCATGGAATTTGTGAATCAGTTTTTAATTCCAGAGAAATAAAACCCTAATTGGAAAAAGGGAATACCACATAGCTGGGTAAAGAAGGAATGGCACACCGCTTTGTTAATCATCCATAGATACATTACGTGTGAAGGAAGATTTTCATTGGTTTATCTCTATCACATCAGACTCTTAATTCATATTAATGGTGATTATCCTCTTAATTTACCCTACTTTCTTCTTAAGAGTTTATCCAAAATGTCCAAGAGGGCGCAATCCCATCCTGCTACAACTAAAGGAAGTCTCTTTCATTAGAGTTTAATTAGGACATTGGTAATATTCTCTTTAAACGAAGTCCAGAGATCCTGGGATTGGCTAATCTAGTCTTTAAAAAACGATTTACAATCAATTAAATCCAAAACTGTCAAAGGGAAGAAATCATTCCAACGAAAACAAACTGGTAAAGCCACTGAGTCCTTAATTAAAGAAGAATCACCTGCAACTAGGGTAACTCGGGCTAGCAAGAGGAAATTGAAAACTCAACAAACCATTGGAGATTTTCCTGTAGGTGAATATCATGAGGAATCTACCACTAGTCGAGGTAAGAAGTCTAAAACAAATGAAGACACTGACATATTTTCTAAACCAGATATAAAGAGGGAAATTGATGAATATGATGATTATACTATGAGCTTAGTTCAGACTCCAGTCAAGCAAAAACATAAATCTACAAGTAAGAAGAATGCAAAAGGAAAAAAAAAAGAGAAAAAAGCCAACACCTGTGCCTAAGTTCCCTAGGATAAACTCCACCAGAGCTGCCAATAAATTTAGATTAAATTCAAAGGTCATGTTTCATCCACCCATTAAAAAGGAGAATCTTATAATTTAGATTAAATTTAGAAGATTCCAAGACAGACATCAAAATACAGGCAGAGACACCTTCTTTGCATAGGACTGAGAAAGAATCTAAAGACTTGAGGAAGAGACAAGAAAAGGGAAAACAAGTTTCTCAATACCCCATGAGACCTGTGACAAGATCAACCACTAAATCAACTTCAAAATCTGAATATGTGTTTAGAGGTACAAATGTAGTTTCTGATGACAAAGATGATCCTTTTGCAGAACCAAACCAGATTCCAAACCTTCCAGATACTAGGGATTTTGATAGCACTAGATATGAATATCATAGCTTTGGATTATCTTCAAAATATATGATCAAATTAAGAAAACCTCAAGCTGCTATAGACCTGAATCTATCTGCCCTTGTAGAGCAATATCTAGAGTTTAAAGTTAATGTTAGAAAAGAAAATGACAGATTTAGGGAGCTATAGGGTATGGTAAAACAATTAAAGAAAGAGAAAGCTCTAGTGGAGCAATGGAATGACAGACAACAATAAAATATATAGGATTTTAAAAGGAAAATAAAAGAACAAAAAGCACTGCTTAAGGAGGTATGAGAATCCAATTTCAGGTTATATTGGAATAATGTTGTGTTAACAACCAAACTTAAGCAGAGAGACACCAAATCTAGTGCAGTCATTATACCTGTTATCACTCCAAGAGTCACTCCAAGACTGCAAATGAGAGTAAGCTTGGTAACATAGAAATAAAAAGACTTGATTGGTTTTGTGGATCAATAAAAAGAAAACAATAAAGGGAAAGGAAAGTAATCTGCTGTAAATCAATGATGGACCATTGGGCTATGGAGTCAAGAAAACACCCTTCTCATTAAATGAAATCAATCTGTATATCAGATAAAGGTTTGTTAAATAGAGGAAGAAACATATAACACAAATAAGAACATCCATAAAGCAGAGATCCTCTCTGCGAAAATGAATCCAAGGTACTTGAATGTCAACAGTGACTAATAGGCAAGATACATCAGATCCTTAGATGCTCAAGAATCCATTAATCAAAGGAAACCATGATCCTCAAGGTGTACAATTCATTCAAGTAAAAAGACAAATTGGAAAATAAAACAAGAGATACAATCTGATAACACAGATATCATGAACCTTCAATAACAAAAATGTTTACAAAAACAAAAGCCCCTCAAGGTTACAATGATCACAAGCAAAATGCCTACTACAACTCTCTCATATCTCTTTCTCATGAATCCAACCACCCTACCCTCTTGTACAATGAATATATATCCATATAGGTCCTTTACATCTCACCCATTCAAAATCCAACCCCTTTCCCATAATAGAAACAACTACAAACAGAAAATGACACATTTTAACTAATTTCCTGCTTTTTAGGAGGCAAAATTATGAAAAATAGGCTTCCAAACACCACTTGTAATAATCAAACCATAACATCTATGTAAAATATGAGAACAATTTTTGTATATAAGCTCGTTATGAAGAAAAATCTCTCTCATTTTCTTTAAATTTATCTCTATATGGCCACAATAGGTGTCACAAAAACATGTCTCAAACATAAAATCACGAAAACTGAAAACATAGGGCTCAAATATTCTTTTGAATCTCCCAATACGTGATACCTGTGTGAAAAATTACAGAGGTTAATTTTCATGGGTCCATTATTGACAATAAAATTCTTCATATTTTGAAAATTCATCCTGGTTCACCCAGAAACGATCCTGGAAGTCAGCTGGTCAAAAATATCATTTCAACAGTTTGGAATAGAGTTTCTGCAACACATTCCGTAGTGCCACTTCTATGTATAATATATATCTAAACATAACATATTTTGAAAAAATGAGAGTTTTTTTTGTTATTTGTTATGTGATGAATAAAAACCTCCTCCAGTTTTCAAAAATTCCTTCCCATTTGTTCATAGTCCAAGTTTTAAGTTAGTCACTCAAAACTTGCAGAAGCTTCCTTGCAAAATAACTCAGCAAATTTCGGTAGCATCGACCTATGTAATTCACTCTCTGTTAAAATTTTGGTAGCACCTACCTGTGTATCAACATGCAATTTCGTAGTGCACCTCTGATTTCGTAGCACACTGGTGTTTTTGGCCCCTCCTCGTGGGCTTTCTACCATGGCTCTATCAATTGCTTTGAGCACTGACTTGTGCGAATAACTGCTGACATGTGTTGTTGTTGATGCAGGTGTTGATAGCTGGCAGTATTGGAGATTGGTCCCTCAGGCCTTTATTCAACAAAAAACAATTTTACATCCATGCTTCTCAAAGACTTCAACTTTGGTAGCGCTTTGTAAAATTCACAACACCATCATTTGACCAGTCTTAGGAGATTTTGGTAGCACTTTCGACAATGACTTTCCAGGAAAAGATTTGACTAATGTCTTACGCCAATTTTGTAGATGCAAATTATTGTGCTAACAATACCATGATGGTTTATGAAGTTATTTCCTTCAGCTTTGAATGTGCGATGCTATTAATCAGGGAGTAAAAGATTAACAATTCAATTCCTATATTTGGATCAAATGGAATTTTGATATTTCTGATGGAACAACTCAGAAAGATATGATTCCAACTTTTGTGGGATTTGACAACTTTTTTGTAAAAGATATTTTTGGGTTAGTTGTTGAGCCTTCTACTATATTGGAATTATAAGTGCTCGTTTGGCATGATTCTCCTAGAAGATAGGCATTGACTAGATCCTATTACAAACTGTAAACTAGAAAATAAGATCTATAGGAATACTCTGTGTAATTTAAATAGATACAAGAAAGATTGTATGAAGGTCGAAAAGTTGGGCACTCATGGACCTATTTTGAAATTCAATACAAGACAATTTTTATTCCACATTGATACTAAATAGCAAAGACATGTTGATGGTCAAATTTTCTTTCATTTCATATTCTATTTCTTTTCTTACTTGAAGTCATTTTTCTGTCGCAATGCATTTATTCCTTGATCTTAAGTAACACAGTGAACACTTTACTGCTATTGTTTATTATCAAGATTTTCCTTCAAGTACATGTTCTTGTTTCTCAATAATATTTTGAAATAAGAAATTTATATGGGGTTGACAAATTGAATGCTCTCATATTTTCTTTCTTTATTTACCTTATTGTCTGATCTATTAATGTGACTACCATTTACTAAAGCAATGGGTTATCTTCTGTATTTATTTTGATTTATGTGTTTACCTTGAACCCTTGAACCAAATTTCAACCATTTTCTAAAACCTATTAAAAAAAAACCCTTAAAAATACCATTGCAATAACCTGATGATTCCCTAGCTTGCCCTCTCACAGTCAAGTGAAACTTTAGGGACTAATATCTTTTGGCGCCGTTGTTGGGGATGGAGACACAATTTGTTTTTCCCTAGGAGAATGATAAGATCAGATCCAAATCTTGACGGTGAACAAGATTTTGGAAAATTATATGAGATTGTGTATTTTTCACCCGAAGACTCCTTTGTGATAATTCTGGCTCTTAAAAAAGAAGGCAAAGGACCTAAATTCCTCCAACTTCCTCATCCTCTACAAAGAAACAAGTTACCAGAAAAAACCCAGATCCTAAGCTTGTTGCAGCAGTGCCAGACCCTGAAAAATTATTGAGAAAACCTAAAATCATTCCTGGACAATCTTCTCTCTCAAAAGAAAAATTTCCTTCAACTAGCACTCAAGGGAAGTCTTCTAAAACTGTCAAACTCACACCAAATGAAGAAGTGATTCTTGAGAGTGAAACAAAGCCTATTATTGATTCTATTACTGTTTCATTTCCTTCAACTATTTCAGAACTAAATCTAAATCAATGGAAGTTGTTTGCTGAGATCATTAAAGAAGAAAAAACAAATACTTTATATGTAGTTGAAGCTTTGAGAGATCATAATAAATATATTAAAAGTGAACCATAAACACTCTCACCATCTCCTCAATATTTTTCTTCTGAAGAAAATAAACCACGTTATTGTTCCTTTGAAAACCCTCTTTTTCTGGAACCATCATCCTACTTTAGTCTAGAAAAGAAACCTCTGTTTTCTGAAGATCAAGAACTTATATCGGCTCAGTTCAGTTGCTTCATTCAAGGAATGATTTCTCTTTGTACATCACCATTTTTTCTCACTCCTACAACCCAAACACCAAAAGTGGTAAATATGGTTGTAAATAGAATGGATGCAATAGTTACAGCTAGATATGCACCATTAAACTTGTCACAAGTCCTCTATGCTTTCCCACCCAATGATTATATGAAGTATTTTCCAAGATTCAATGGAGAAGGAGAAGTTACTGCTGAAGAGAATTTGAATTCTTTCTACAGTTTTGTGGATAATTTTAATGTGGAGCATGCAGATGTTTGGATGAGACTTTTTGTGCAGAGTTTAGATGGTGAAGCAAGAAAATGGTTTAGAAGCCTTCCACCCAATTCAATTGCTGATATTGATGCATCGGATGATACTTTTTTAAGACATTGGGGAGATAAGAAAGACTACTTATATTACATCATTGAATTTGGTGCTTTGAAAAGAAAACAAAGATAATCTATATCTGATTTTACTAAAAGATTCAATAAAATGTATAGTAAAATTCTGGATGAAATCAAGCCTACAAAAACATCAGCCAAAATTACTTTTGCTAATTCCTTTGATGCTAAATTTTCTCTTTTGTTGAGAGAAACGAGACTACTCTGAGTCTGATGTAGGAAGCAACCATTGAGGTATAATCCAACATACTAGCAACATAAAAGTTAAAGTCTAGGGGTGATAGAGACATGAAAAAACAGAGATAAGAACTCCCTTCTTCTTCTCATACAACATCTGATTCTAAGATGGATGAAATGGCCAAAATTTTGAAAGACTTGACATCTGAAATGGCTAGGCTGAAAATGGAACAAAAACATCCTAGAAGACCTACACAAGAAGGTGGATACAGAAACCCTAATCAATTTAGGAGGCCTAATAATGTACCTCAAATCTTACCAAGAGAAAGGAGGAATCAATAAGATCAAAAAGTTTTGCCCCCTTTTCAAAATAATGCAGTGGAAGAGGTTGAAGAAGTATATGATATTGAAGATTATCCTACAGTGCATTTAAATAATACAAATTTGTCTACTACTCATTTGACACAACATGATTATGAAGATGCTCTTATATTAAATCAGTTTGAAGAAAGGGATGCTGATGAAATTATCCAGAAAGAACCTAAAAGAAAGAAGTATGATCATGGATCCATATCAAACACACCCAAAGTGGATATACCTATTTCTGTTGATGTTTGGACAACATCGGGAAGACATTCTCTAAAGATAATAATTAATAATATAATTATTATTGATTATTAAATATAGTATATAATAAATAAATGATAATAATAAATAGTTATTGATTATTCAAGGGATACATCCTTTCATGGATGGTCACCTTATGTTCCATATATATGAAGCACTCATCATTGTAATAATATATCGAATATTTCTCATATCTCATATGAATGAAAACCAACATGGTATCAAAGCAGGACTGGGCTAACTCCCTCATGGGAGGGCCCAGCAAATATGAAGAAAACCAACAGAAACCCCTCATCGAATTATTGTTGTTGGGAAGAGCAGTCTCTTCCCCGGTTATAGTGGAAGAGTCGTCCAACAAAACTGACCCACCGCAACCCTAAAAAGGCAGGCTTGAATTTAACAAGGATGAACTTACAGAAGATCACAACCAATTAATTTAAATGCAAAGGATACGTTATTGAAACAGTCATGAAAGTGAAGGCGGAGAAATGATGTGGCCATATGCTTCTCATTGGCCACCGCTTTGTTCACAACGGCCTTCACGGTTGACAAGGCTTTGGGACACGACATAGCATAATAAGTTGAGTTCAGCTGAGCGTGCGAATGGTCAAAAACAATATCACAAAAATGCACACAAGAGATAATCGCAACGCTGTAGAGGAAGCCATGATGCTTCGATGCGATGAAATATTCTGCTGTGTGAATGGATTTTATAGATGCAAATTCTATCCGACTAGCTCTCGTTGATGCAAAACCGAGATTAACGCGTGCACAAAGGATTGTAGGCGCCAACGATTTTTCGAGATGTTGTTGGTGGGTGTCATGAAAAACATGAACTCTCCTTCCACCTTGTCGTGCACTATGCTCCACGTGCCTAACAAGACGGTGAAGATTTGGAGGCCTTCCAACTTAAGATGTGTTGAATCTTTCAAAGCACATGACAATGACATCAATGCACTTGGGGTTTCATCAAATGGTTTTGTTTACACATAATATGCCGATTCCATAATCAAAATCTGGGCAAAGTCCTGAGGCGAGAGAAAACATTCTCTGGTTCCAATGCTTGAGAAACACAAATCTTCCATCAACGCAAAGGCTCTATTCTCTACTCTGGAGCTTGTGATCGGTCCATCTTTGTCTGGAAAAATGGAGGGTAGTGCGCAACATCTGATTGTTTCTAGCGCCTTGAGAGGCCATAAGCGCGCAATTTTATGCTTTGCCACTATTGTAAAGTTTTGTATGCAATGGATCAATGGATAATACTATTAGAGTGTGGAAAAGAGGAGAGGGAAACACACATTACTCTTTGGTGGTTTTAGAAGGTCATAGAAGGTTTGTTATATCCATTGCGACATATGTAGATGTTGTGATGGGATGCCACCTCTACAACAACAACCCAGATCATGAAATTAAGATTTGGTGGGTTTTCTTCACATACAAGCTACTCTCCATAGACTCCTTTGATAGTCAATGATTTTAAGTGTAAGTGAAGATTGTACGGTCTAACTAAAAGAATCAAGAGGTTTTTCAAATGTCATGATTCATGAGCTAACTAAGCCTGGGAAAGCTTCAACTCTTGTTATAAGACTT
>JASDQU010300715.1:0-13975 GCA_032191745.1 Picea mariana
ATCATGCACCACCAATACAAATTGTCATTAATCAGCGAAAGGCTCGAGGAGCTTTCCCATTCATAAGAATTTAACCAAGATTTAGCGAAGAGTTACCTTATCGGCTCTAACTGTTCATTTCAACCATCATCTGGAGCAAACCAACGTTCTCATAAACCTATGGCATCAACTCGACAACAGTTCTATGGAGATACAGTGAACATCTTTGGGCGCGAGTGCCAGAACTTCCAGTGGTCCAGGGCATATTCTTATTACTCAACCTTTGCCGCAAAGAACCAAGTAATTTGGACCTCTGGGATTGCTCGTGCAAGTTGTGTCCCTGAGGTTTTTTATTGTAAGTACCTGGTCTCTTGGTGCACTGATAAATTTATTTCAGACAAAAGAATTAATCCACCACGGGACCGCTCTTCTGTTTCTTTGTCACCTCAGGTCTTCTACCAGATGCTAAGATTGTCGGAGCCAAAATTGATGTTCATAGGAGAAGATTGCAAACAGTTCCTAGCAAAGCATAATAACGGGTTGGACCTCTTGCCCCATTTATTGGAAAACCCGCTTCTAGTTCCTAAAGATATTACAAGCTTGTAGGTTAGTTCATTTAGAAATCCATTTCGCAAAATTGCCTGGATGTTTATAAGAATAACGAGACAGGAGTTCACAACAACTGTTTCCCAGATGGCTCTTTATATTTTGTATTTCATAGTGATGCCTCTAATGCGGGCGACCTAGACACGGTGCAAAGCTGCACTAAATTGTACACACAACAGGGGAAAGGCCCTGGTGGCAAGAGTGTTCAATCGACAAATAACACTCCAAAAAGTATGACATCCTAGAGCATTGCTCCAACGACCCACCATAGCAACAAAGAAACTCAGAGTTCTTCAAACGGAGGAGGAGATAACGACCCTCCTCACTCTAAAATTGATAGTTCTCACAAGCTTCCACTAGAGAAGAAGAGAAAAAAAATGTGGGGCAGGCATAAGAGTCGAAAATTCAGAGTGAGAACATGGAACTTGACACTAATTTTGATAGCAGGCTCTGCTACCTTGATCAGCCCGAAGACACCATTCAGCATAGCCGTCCAATGGACATATCTGTTACCAAAATTTTTGAGGAAGATGAATCCTTCGTGTTCCAGAGCGTTGTTTTTGATAGCCAGTCCAAAAAATTGATAATTGAGAAAAAAGATGTAAAAAATAAGAAAGGAAAATCTCGTTCAGAGCTTGACCTTGCCAACATGTGGCCGTCCCAAATCTGTCAACTTCACAACACGAGTAGAGAAGCACTTCATGATTCCATTGAAGGCATCGAGGCTGAGAATGCCAAATTGAAGGATCGGGTCAAGGAATTGGAAGAGGCTTTGATTCCTATGCCATTTCTTGTCAATCCTTTGGCAATAGCTATGCCTGCCACCCCTGCAGCCAACATAAAAGCATCCTCCACCCTACTCGCATCCTGTAGAGGATATGTGGAGAATAATATAAAGAAAAGAATGGAACTGGTTACTGAGGCGTGGAAAACATCACAAACCATCACTTCCCTTGGAACCAGGGCACATAGTTTGCTTGAACATTTGCAAGCAGAGTTAAAAGATGAAGAAAATTTCTTTTTAAAAACGGTCCTTCCTTTTGGCACCATTGTCAACAATATGACAAAAACAAAAAGAAGAGAACAAGATCTTCCATCCAAAAACTGGATCGGTCAATTGAATGCATGTTGGAAAGAAAAAGTGAAGAACCTGCATCTCATTATTTAGTCATGTGAACAAGCCATATCGAAGAAAGATAAATTATTCACAAGGTTGTCAAGAATAAACTTAGCCGGAAAACCAACAACTTCCAAGACCTTGACTTAATCACAAACTTCTTGCCCTTAACTAGACAAGAGTTAGATAAACAAGTTGCTATGTTTAAGGCCTTGTCTTTGGAAAAGTTTTACAACATCCTTCAGTTTGATCAAGCTCACATCGACGACTGGCTAGTCAAATGTTTAATACAGAATGAGGAAATTCATCAAGCCTTGTGTAATATTTCTATCAACTTCCAGGAATTAGAAAACAATCTTTTCAACCTAAAAATCCGGAATGAGATCAACGTCGCCCCAATGAGAAGCTACATTGAAGAATGGCTCGAAAGGGAATTGAAGCAGGCCGTCGACGAAAGGCAACAGGCAGTTGCCAGGATTCTAGTAGCCGTCGACGACATGATTGAAACCGCAGCTATCAGTGACATCAATGAAACGACAACCGCAAGAAAATAGCCAAAGGGCTCATATGTACCCTCACTGTAAGTCTACTGATCGCATCCTGCTTTGTTTATCAACCCAATTATTCCACTTTTTTAAATAGAGATGTGTAGGCAAACACTTATACCTTTCAATTTATTTTTTTTGCARGTATTGCACTCTATCTTCTTTCTACAGTCTTGTTTCTTGTACATATTTCTCTAATGGTCYGYRGGAGCCYCAATMCYAGTCTACATGAMAAAYRCATTGAAATTYYRAKTWATATGTAAYAGAMTTTAAKWTTTTTSTATATTTYAAWATTTCCAGTAGTATGTAACAAACTTTTATTTTTTGACATAYTTCAAATAAWAYTGTTTTCTYATCTCCTTTTAAATTTATGTCTTCATACATTTTTATCTTTCAYCAGTCYGTATGACAAAATGCATTTAAATTTTTATATGTAACATACTTTTGTTTTTTTATATATTTCAAAATAAATAGTGCTCTACATGCCAAACGTCATTTGCTTATGCCCCATGTTGACAAATGCATTTAAATTTTTATATGTAACATACTTTTATTTTTTTATATATTTCAAAATAAATGGTGCTCTACATGCCAAGCGTCATTTACTTATGCCCCATGTTCCATGATATACATGTTGCACATAACATTTTTGTGATATACATTTCAAAATTTCCAGTAGTATGTAACAAACTTTTATTTTTTTACATATTTCAAATAAAACTTTTTTCTTATCTCCTTTTAAATTTATGTCTTCATACATTTTTATCTTTCACCAGTCTATATGGCAAATGCATTTAAATTTTCAAATTTTTTCTTCCACTGTGAACAAATTTGTAGTTTGTAATATACTTTCAAAAAATAAATGGTGCTCTACATGCCAAGCGTCATTTACTTATGCCCCATGTTCTGTGATATACATGTTGCACACAACATTTCTGTGATATACATTTTGCACCGAACACTTCCGTCATTTACAATTCAACCCCATTTTCCACAATTTGTTTTCTAACCTCGTTGGTAGGGACTACACTGCCACACAACCTTGTTTTACGATAAAGGCCAAAAACACACACAAATATCGTATGGTCCTCACAAATGGGTTATTTAAGTCTCCACATCCAAGTTTATTGATTTGGATACTTATATCATTCACATACATTACTCTTTTTTATTTCTGAGTAGCCATATTGCAATCTAAGGGTTTAGAGTGCAATCTAGTTACTAATTGTACAATATAAGCAAAAAAACTATATATACAGTATATCTATCTATACACACATTCACATAGATGAAGAGAGAACGAGTATTCATAGAGCCAACAAATATGTAATCTTTGTTATATCCTTGAATCTCTTGTGGTAAAATGATAAATTGATGTATATTTATACTTATATGTAGAGGGAAGGTAGTTATAACTATTGTAACTACATTGGTTGGTTGATTGACTCACTTGACTGAAAGTCAACTCCTACATAAGATGCATTTAATCAATTCTCAACTTAGTTGATAATTTGACTAAGGCTCCTACAATATCTCCCCCAACCTCAAAGTCTTATTTTCCTTGGAGAAGGGAGGAGATAGATGCAAAATTTTATCAAAATGACAAACAATGACAAAACTTCCTCCAATTTCAATGGTCTAATTGTATGCTACTTTTTTATATTGGGTTTGGTGCAAACGGTGGCTAGTTAACTGAGGCACATGGATGGAAGAATATATCAATTGGTGCCATTGTCGGCTTTGGCTACTTTTGTTATCCTGCTTTTATCTTACTTACAACTTCTACACAATTATGATAAGTGTTGAGTGCAATAGGTTTTAACTCGTCTTCAATTTTTTCACATGCTTCCAAGCCTTGCTCTACAACTATATTTGCATGTTTCGTATTGACAAGGTGATCAATCTCGGTATTAAGGGGTGCACTCTGTATTTTTGGTTGAGTTGAGTTTCATGGTTCCTTTATCTACAACACTTATTGATAGGAATATCATGTCTATGTGATTGTCGTGTGAATCGGTTGTTTTTTTTTAACATAAACTAGGGAAAATATATTAAAAATGTGGATGAATCCACTGATTTACAAAAGAGGGGCCATTACAGGCCTTCGAGAAGTAGAGACTATAACATCTAGAGGAATTAAAACAAAAACAATTTTCATGGTGTGTCCTCCTTTCCTAACAAAATTGTTGTGATTGTATTTCACCGAGTACAATCGATAGAAGATACCATTGATACATAACAAGAAACAAAACATGATAGAAAAAAAATTACAAGGCTCAACTACCCGATTCCAATTTTTTATGTTGCTGCTCCAGAATTGCTTCTGGATGAGGCTCATTAAGATCCAGAATTTGATTCACTGAGACTGAATTTTCATTTTTGGATGCTCCCTGTTGACTTTCCAGCTTTCTTGGTTGATGTTGTACTCCTTCAGCTAGTCCAGATGACGCTGCATTGCCTCCATGTTGTTGCGTTGTTCCTTAATCTAGCTCCTTTGAACATAGCTCTCATCTTGGAGTCTCTCTATCATGTGCTTGTGCTGGGACATAATTTCAAGTTCAAATGTCATGGTGGAGCTGAGAGCTCCAAGATGAATTCTCATCATGCGACAACCTATGCATCCTTCCTCAATTGAATCCTCGTCCAATTGTCCAGAATCCACGAAGAAGTCTTTACCACCCTACATGATTGTGAGCACTGGGAGTCTACAAGCTGCATCCAAATTGCTAGTGAAGCCACAGGGTCGCAACGGGAGGGTAGGACTATGGAAAAAGGGGAGAGCAGGCGAATCGGGTAGGTACAGAGGCCATGGGAAGGGCGAAAAAAGAAAGTTGTGTAAGGGAAGGTGCAGAGGAGGGTCGAGAGAGTCTAGAGTCCGCGAGACTGTCTGAAGCAGGCTCCGAGCAAAAAATCGAGACAAGGTAAGGTAACTGAAAAGTAGGACTAGACAAAGAGAAAACTCAAAGAGCTGGGAGGGGAGGACCAGTTGAGCCCTCTAAGTTACAGTCTGGGCGAGGCATAAGCTAGAAGGAGAGCAGGGCGAGGAATTCTTGGTGAGGTGAGGAGAAATGAGACTATGAGGGGAAAAAAACTGAACAACAAATGATAAGGGGTGGCTAGAGAAACTTACCCAGACCGCTAAATGTCTTTTCGCATGAAGGGATGAATACAGGACAAAACCTCCCATATTTCATTTAATGGTGAATTCGTGCCAGCCAGAAAGGTTGTGAAGTCTTCCATGTGCGTTGTACCTTTGGCCTCCATGTTTCCAGACTTGGAGATGAACCTGGCATCACCTTGACGCTTAAACTGTGTGACTGGGTTGTCACACACCTTGTCCATATGTTGTAGATCCTTGAATTCCTGAGCTCCCATGAGCACTGAAGTACGAAACTCCTGAGCATCACAAACCATGATGAAACCCTCACTTGATCTGATAGCCATCGTTGCGCAGTGGTCGATAGGACTTGCCTTCCACCCTCACCACCTTCTCCTTCTAACGTCGGCCTCCTCCGCATGCCTTAACCTCATCTACTCCCCTACTTTGTTGTCCATGCATCCCCTCCACCTGGTTGTGCATGCGTTGAAGCCCCTAAGGGCCCCACCCCTAACTTTTTCCACTTGCCCGATCCACTTGTCCTTGCTTTTGCTGGGACCTTGAGGTACCCCACCCCTGCCCCTTTCCACGTGCCCATTCCATATGTATGTGTATGCATTGGGGCTCCAACTAACCCCACCCTCGACCTTCACGCACTGTCTCCTGGTCATGTGGCGCATTAGGTCAGTGGGGCTAGTGCTTCAACACCATCCACGCTTATGGTTCCGAGTGATTTCCCAATGGCTTCATTCACCAAGTTATCTGCTACCTTGTTGTGCTCTCTCATAATGTGGTAGAAAGTTATCTTAATGGGCTAAGAGTCGACTCGTATTCAGTCGATTATTCATTTTAAGATTAAGTGTTTTGTATCAGTCCTGTGAACCATCAGCCTTATTATAGTTTTGGAGTCACCTAGGACATTCATAGTGTGGATTTGATGGATCTTTGCATGTTGAAGACCTTTTAGTAAGGCGTAGGCCTCTGCTTTGTTATTGGTGTCCTTCCCAAGATTCCAATGATAATTTAGGATTTTTTTTCCTCTGGGATCAAAGAGACCCCCCCCCCCTCCCACACCTTCCTCCCCTGGGTTTCCCTTTGAAGCGCCGTCAAAACACATAGTATGGGATTATTGCTTTTGAATCTAGTCATCTAAATTTTGGATATTGTGAAGTTGTCAGCACAATCTTTGTGTTGCGTGTGAAGTCTAACCAGGATGAAGATTAAAACTAGCCCTCGAGTCCTTCTCCGAGTAGTTCCAATTGGACAGGTCTTCTATAGTTAGAGATTTAGCGTTCAAAACTTATGAAAGAAGCATTTTGGCCTTGGCATCAACGCTTTGTGGGAGGGTTTTAACTCCCTGGAAAATTTGTTTGTTTCTTGCTAGCCATAACTGCCAACATATGAACTTCGACACTGCCCTCCAGATACGTTTAAAGATTGGTTTTTTCCGGAAGGATCCCTGGTAGTACTTTTCCAAGTTCCCCAGGCTAGGATTTGGAGAAGAGGGCCATCTTATTTTTCGGGACAGGTCTCCAAAGGCCACATTCCAGACTATTTGTGAAAAAGGACAGTTCCAGAAGAGGTGATGAATGTTGTCTCGATTGCTTTGGCAAAGAGGATAAATAAAGGAGCCATGAAATCCTCTTTTCATTAAATTTTCTCCCGTTAGAATTTTCCCATAAGAGAGGGACCAAATGAAGAAGTTAATTTTGGGCAGAGAGTCTTGGCTCCAAATGTTTTTCCATTTTGTTGAGTTCTGATACATCCTTAGAGTGGAGAGGGGCATGTTATAACCATATTTTACTGAGTATCCATTTGTACCCCACCCGCAACTATCTGGGGTGTCTCTGAGAATAGGAGTTGCCCTTTTTATGGAGGAGAACAAGATTTGAGCTTGATTGTTCAAGTGATCAGGGACACCTCCCAAGTTCCACTACTTCGAGCTGCCATTCTCATTCCAAGCTGAAATGTCATAGAGGGTGCTTTTGTGTTCATCTATCAACCATCTTTTCACGTCGCCAGTTTCTGCCTCGCAGGAGTTGAGATCCACTCCCAGAATCGGGTCTTGCCATAGTTTGATCATTTTTCCATTTCCTGGGATCCAAGAAAGGTGCTTCTCGAAGAAGGGAATAGCTGCTCTTATTAGTTTCCAGATTTGCGATCCAGGTTGAGGATTAGGAGTGTTGTCCATGCATCTTTTTCTTCCTCCCATTCTATATTTTTTTGTTATAGCCATTTTCCACCATTCCTTTTTTCTTGTGACTGTCCTCCAAAGAAGCTTAGCTCCCATTGCTAAGTTTTCCACTTCATGGTCTCTAATTCCCAGACCCCCCACTTTTTTTGTGGAGGGTGACTGTGTCCCAATTCACAAGGTGAATTTTTTTGAAATTGGATTTTCCCCCTTGCTAAGCGAATTTGTGGATGAGCTGGGCCAAGTCTTTTAGAATTCCCTTTAGAGACAGGAGGGAAGAAGATTGAAAAAGGGGAAGAGAAGATACGATTGATTTAATCAGGATCACCCTTCCCGCTGGATTGAGCCACCTTGAGCCCCAAGACTCCATATTTTCCTTGAATTTTTGAAGATAAAGTTGCCAGAACTCACCAGGCAACGATTTTAGGCACAAAGGAAATCCCAGATATTTGAAGGTTTTCCAGTCCAGCAAGATGTCGAAACCCAAGATTTGAGCGACTCCTGCTCTGGTAGTATTAGAGACATTCCAAACATAAATTTGGCACTTTGTCTTATTGAGTAGCCCACCCGAAAACTGTGAGAAAAGTGTCTAGAACTTGATTTAGTCTTCTGGCCATGGTTTTTGAAGCTCAACTCAACATGATTGTGTCGTCAACAAATTGTGAGTGATTGATTCTTTTTACCCCCTGAGCTATTTTGATTCCTGGGATTGAGCCATTGTTGGTTTTCCACTCCAAACTTCGGTTAAGAGTCTCTGCCATGATCACATAAAGGAGGGGGGAGAGTAGGAAACCCTGTCTTAATCCTCTTGAGGCCTTAAAGAAAGGGGTTGGTTTTCCATTTAAAAGAGGAGCAATCCAAGGGGAAGCAATGCAAGCTCCCATCTAAGAAATGAAGTCTTAACTGAACCCAATTTTTTTCATAACCTTATAAAGAAAATTATGCTCTACTCTATCAAAAGCATTTGCCATATCTAATTTTATTGCCATACCTGGTTCTCCTCGAGAGTTGCTGGAGTGAATTACTTCTTGAACCAGAATAAAATTGTTCCATATGTGTCGATTTGCCACAAAGCCTCATTGATTTGGAAGAATTAAAGATCTGAGGAGAGGGTTCAACCTGTTAGCTATGATTTTATAAGAAATATTACATAAAGAAATGGGTCTAAACTAGTCAAGAGTAGAGACGTTGTTTTCTTTTGGGATGAGCGCTAAGAAGGAGGAGTTGGTGGCTCCTCCCATTTTTTTTATTTGTGGATGAATCTTTTCATTCTAATGTAGTTATGCTTGATTATGTGCCAACATTTTTTTATAGAAGTGCAAGGTGAAGCTGTCTGGTCTCGAAGCTTTGTCTTCGTTGAATTGGTTGATGGCTTTTAGAATTCTGGATTCTTCAACTTGTCTATTAAGATGAAGATTATCTTCCTTCATTATCTTGCCTAGAATGTGCCTGAGAAGAGCATCAACTATATCATCTTCTGCTCTTCCATATGTGGAATAGAGTTTGTGGAAATGATTTGTAGCTTGGTGCTTGATTTTATCAAACTCCTTTATAATTTCCCCTTCTGGAGTTTTGATTTCAGAAATTTGATTAGCCCAAATTCTGGCTTTTTCCCGTCTGTGAAAGAAGGAAGTATTTTGATCCCTTTCTTTCAACCAAAGACTTCTGGATTTTAATCTCCAGGTGATTTATTCTTCAATTAACGCCTACAGGTATTCCTTGTGAATATTTTGCTCCATCGAAATGTGACTTTTTTGTACCTCTTATGTCTCCATTTCCTCCTGTATGTTTTCGAGTTGAAGCTTTTTGTCTCTGGCATTGTTTTGGACCAAGATTTTTTCCCAATCTTTGAGGAGACCCTTCACCAGCTTCAACTTCTGCTCCCAAATATAGTTTGGGGATCCTATAATCCATTGATTCCAGATTTGGGAGATGGAGTGGACGAACTCTGGCTGCTCCATCCAAAGGGGGTTGAATCTGAAGGGAATGGGGCCCTAGTTTTTTTGTGATTCAAAGGTTAACGAGATAGGATGATGATCTGAACCTACCCAAGGGAGATCTGAGGAGTAGGCTTTGTCTGGAAGGGCCAGAAAGGAGTTGTGTATTAAGAATCGATCCAGTCTAGCCGCTATGTGTCTTGGACCTGTTCTTCTGTTGTTCCAAGTGTACATCCCTTTAACAGAAGGGACATCGAAGAGATCCAGATCCGAGATAAGATCATCAATTCTTTCTCTGAATTGATCTCTCATGATAGTACCCCTTTGTTTTTCCTTTAAATCTCTAGTTGTATTGAAGTCCCCGACAATGATAAAGTTTTGAGGGGGGGTTTTAGTGGCCAGATACTAGAGGGATTTCCATCATTCAATTTTTTCCATATAATTATTTGGCATATATACATTTATGATGGAATAAACCATACCTGTAGATTTCCTGGTTAGGGAAACCATCAACCAGAATTGAGATTGCACCTAGTCTTCTAAATTGAAGTCTTTCACATTCCAGAATGTACCTATTCCTCCCAAGGCACCTCTATAACTGATTGCTTTTCCTTCACCTTTTTTCCATATTTTTTGAAGATCTTGGAGGGTTTCCAGGTCCCTCATTTTTGTCTCCTGGAGTAGGAGGATTGAGGGATTTTCTAGCTTTAACAATTTTTTGACTTCTTGTTTTTTATCCTTGCTCCCTAGTCCTCTGCAATTCCAGGATACAACTTTCATCATTTATCAGTGGATTTTGGTGCCCCCCCTTTAGAGGGTTGATATGTTGCTCCATTGTGTTGGGAAGCCTTGTTTTTCCTGGATTTTCATTCTTTTTTTAATGCTTCCTCTATTGTTTTTTGGATGCCTTGTTCTTTTTCTTTGTCTACAACTGATTCTCTTTTATTTCTTTGAGATTTTCTTCCTGGTTTTTTTGTTATGGTTGGATGAGTGACCTCAAGATTAGAATCACTATCGGATGTGTCTTGCCTCTTATGTTCTGAAAATTCTGAAATCTCTGGGGTATGGCTTGTGGATGACTTTGTTGTGGAATCCCCACTTATGATCATGGTTTCTTTTTCTTTACCTTTTATGTCCTCCTCCTCTATATCTTCTTGTCGATTTTTACCATTTTCTTCTTGGTTTTCCCTGAGATCCTCCGTATTACCTTCTAATGGGAGCCTGACATATCGGTTATGGCTTGATTCCCCTTTGTGTGGAGATCTCGACGATATTTCTCTCGGATTTGGTGATTTTTCTCTATGTCTTTGTGAAAGATTTGATTGATTTTTCCCATTAGATTTTTTTTTGCTTTGGTTGTTGCCACTGATCTTGCTTTGGGTCATGGTCCCAAGTCTCCTTGGCATGAGGGCGGTTTTTAGAAAAATGTCCATATTCATAACATGCTTTACATTTGAAGGGGATTTTCTCGTAATCTACTTGTTGAATGTATGACCACTTATCTAGGTTTAGTTGTATTGCTTATGGGAGTCCTTTTTCTAGATCTACCTCCACACAGAGCTTGACACATGCTTGAAGTCCCTCTCGTGGTTCAACATGATCGATATATTTTCCTAAAGAGTTGCCAATACTTCTTATGGTTTTGTCATTCCAGCAGTGAAGTGGGAGGAAAGGCAGTCTTACCCACACATGGACTGTTGGGGGGATATCATTTTCTGGACTGAAATCAAGTGTCCATTTATTGAGATACATTCCATGAACACCCATGAAATATGGGCTGCTTCAGAAAATCAGGTCCCTATCTTCTTTTGTTTCAAATAGGAAAGCAAAAAACCCTTACTGTAGAAGGTCGCTGACATTTGTCCCTGGATTAGGTTGCACCAGTTCGATTCCAACCAAAGGTGCATGGATTTTGGGAAGGGCCAGAGTCATGTGAACTTCCCTATTAGTACTATGTCCGCCAGCCTAAGAGCTAGAGGTCGCGCCGAAGGAGCATGCAGAACAACCTTTGAATTTTTTGTTGATGTTTTGACAAAATGAGAGGGGTTTGCTTTGTGCGTCTTTGCATAGGAAGAGATTAGGGCTTGGAAGGCATGCAGATTTGAGGTCGAGGATCCAGGAGGCATATCCCCTCCCTTAAAGGGAGCCATGGCAAACCAAACACTAGTTGGTGGAGGCGTGAGTGCTCAAACCCTAGTACGCAACCCGTAGCCGAAGCAACCATACAAAAATGTCCTTAGCACCACGATAAATTTGAAAAACAAAGCCGTGTGTGAATCGGTTGTTATGCAAGCTTTGCCTCTTGGAATCATTCTCTCTCCTACACTTCCAACTTTTTTTTGTTTCCCTTTCTTCTCATTGTTGTCTATTCATTCCATCTCTACTTCTAGGGTTTGTAGTTACACTTATTATTTCCTCCAAATGTCTGACCATGGCTTTCCTTATTTTAATCAACTACAAATATCAATGTAAGATGATGTCCAATTATCTAATGCAGTGTTGGTTGATCAAGCCATGGCTTCAATATCCTCCATTCTTTGTTGTGGTTGTTCAAACTTTCCATATTTTGTTTGTAATATTGCAGTGGTTTGATCTTTCTTTGAAATTGTGTTTTCCTCTACTATTTCCGCATATCAATGGATGAGGCCCAATGTAACATTCTTCAAGTTATTGATTAGATCAAGTTCTTTTGTACTTATGGGGATATCATGCACTTGTGTTGCTTGTTCTTTGCATGCATTCCAAATTGCTTTATCTTTTTCTTTCTCTTCTTTCAATTTCTTGGTTGACCCACTCCATCTCTTATGGTTTTCTTTGTTGATTGCTTATGTAATGCTTGGAGCTCTTCATCAGTGGGATCCTTTGAAAGAAAAGAGAATATTTATTTGCCTAATTGATCATTATGATGCTTGAATGCTTTAAATGTCTTCATCTTGGTCAATTTATGCTTCTTGTTTTGATTGTTCTTATTGTTACTTTGCAAGTTTCATGTTTTCTTGTCCATTGTCTCTCTTGTTTGATCAATAGTTTCTATGTCCTTCTGTGGACTTGTTGACTTCTGCACTAACAAATATGGCATGTCTTGCTTATCTAGGTTATCTTTTTACTTGTCAAGCTCTTTAGTTTGTATTTCTCCACTGGTATTTCCTAAATATCCTTTATAATTGGAATGTCTAATTTATTGTTTGATGATTTTCAACTCCATCATTTGATCTCTTAATAGATCTCTAGTCAAGTTGATTGTTTCAGGGTTCAACTACTTCTTTAGTGCTTCATTCTCTATTGTGGTCAATTGCTCCTTCGTTGTTTCCTTTTCAATTGCAGTTGATTGTTCCTTTATTGATTCTTTTTCAAATGTGGTCCACTATTCTTTTGTTGATTTTTATTCAGTTGATGTCTTTTTCTTTCAACCAAAATTACCTAGATCTCCATTCTAATTGTTCATCCATTCTTTTTTCTTTTCCATGGCTTCATTAAACTATCTCTTGAGGGTTATTTTGTTTTTAACTACCTCAATGATCTTCTATTTTGATTTTTCCTTTGCCTCTTCAAAATCCTTTCTAATGCAAGAGCCATCTATTTGTTTTTTCTTTCTTAGTTGTTCTCTTGTCACTTTGCATGCTTTTATAATCATAGCTTCTCTAATTGTCGATGAGTACCTTATTGTTATTTTGGGAAAAAAAAATTAGCTTGGGGTTTGAAAATCTGACTTCTTCTTAATCATTGAAATTGGTTTATAAGTCTTCTTCATTCGACTCATGGTCACTTTGCTTAGTCAATTATTCCACTTTCTTACCTTTGATATCTTTGGACTTCTTTTCAGTCGGTATTAGAGTGGGTACTTTTAGGGATGTAAATGGTATTGTGTACATGGAACTTCATTTTATTCTTTAACTTCTTCAACCTTAAGGAGAGTAATCATATCTTGATTCACCTCCTTTTCTTTTTCTAGGACTAATAACACAACATTCAATTGTCTTGATAACTCTTGAAAAATATTGGCAACCTTTGGCTAATAATCTAACTCCTGAAGTTCTTCACTACCTCCATGTATATACCAAACCTTTGTAAAATTCAACCCTATGTGTGCGTTATGTTGTCTTACCTTTCTAGATCAAGGTAAAACATTGGTAGTTCCAGTTAGTTGGCATGTTACTTAAAGTAAATGTTGGTTCTCCTATAGGGATTATCTTTTCCATTACGATATAGTTATGCAATGAGGGATATATTATGCCATTACCATTTTCTTGGCATTCTTTCACATTTTGTCTTCATAATTTTGGCTACATGCTCAACACAATTATACAATGTGCCCTCTTCGACTACACCACCTTTTTTTTCCAAGAAAAAAAAAATGTTTTTCTTTTTTTTTCAATGGAATACACATACTGGTAAACCCTCCACGTACTTCCCCTCATTTCGAAGATGGTGTGGGAGGTAAACCAACCGGTTGCATTTTTGGTAACCAAACCCGATGGAGACATAGGGTGATGCTCTCTCTCT
>JASDQU010300717.1:1006-13865 GCA_032191745.1 Picea mariana
AGAATGTATTTTTCTTTAATATCAAAGATTGGAGTATAGATATAGAGCTTGCGCTCTTATCTATCTGACTAGAATATTTATTGTTATAAATGTTAAGTAGTTGAAAGATTTTATTTTGATAGGATAGCATAGAGTAGTTGGAGGGAAAGGATCGAATAACACCTCTTGTATAAATCCTTGTATTATTGCCCAATAGAGGTTATTGAAAGTTTGTTGAATCTATTGTGTAGATTATCGTTGTTTTTGTTGGATCTCTAGTTGTGTAAAGGATGCTAATAGAAGATAGTCGTGAGGAGCCATTGAATCTATTGTATATGACTTTTGAATGAATATAACAGAGGATTATTTTCTCAAATGTGTCATATTGGTGTGTCTAACTAAATGAGTGACTCGTAGACTTTCTCTTTATTTCCAATTCTCTGTTATTTCTTGTTCTTGTATCTATGCTTACATTTACATGGCTGAATATATGACTCACTATGAAGATTGAATGAGTTCCAATTATTTCTCTTCCTTGAGAAAGTGTAAGGTGTGCATAGTGTCCGCAAGGTGTGCGTGAGCGAGTTTGCTTTGACTTGTAAGGTCAAAAGAGGTAGAGTGAACTTATGTATGAAAAGAGTGCACATGCTTCCGCAAGGAGTGCGTGATAGAGTCTTAGACTCATAAATTCAGGAGGAATTGAGTGACTTTAGTCTCAAAGTCTGCGGAAGTCACCCACATAAAAGTGACTTGTGGAAGAGAACCTATTGCAAGGCATGCAAAGGTCGATAATTTAACTAACCGTCGAAGGAAGCATCTTGAAGAACGAAATAATAAATCCAAGGAAGACAAGATCAAGAGGGAGAGAGACACAAAATATTCAAAAGGTGGAGGAAGGACCCTTAAGGTTACAAAAAATCCACGAACTAGATCAGTTCCAGAGGAAGGTGAGTCATTTTAGACCGTTAGATCAGGGAGAACTACGTGGAGGTTAGCCGTAAGGTGTTTCGACACTTCATGGTTCATAATGTCTGGAGGTATTATAAGGTGAGAGTCGCGAACTGATGAAGTCACGAATAAATCACAACTATTGGTTGCAGAGAGGACATGTGGAGGTGGATTAGGATTTTTGGAAGTCGGAAGCATGGAGGTTTGTGTGCAAGGTGAATGAGAGTTTCACAAAGTCACGAAGCTAGAAGCATTGTTGGGTCGTCAATATATAGGGATACACGTGACATAGGGTCTAGATTTCAGAAGAGAACACTTCGTAAAGTGTCGAGGTCAAATATCAGGATATTCCCAAAGCCCGAAATTGTGAAGGGGTTGACCCACAGTCATAGCCTATGGTCACTCAGGAAGAAAGGGCCCATGTATAGTGGTTTTGGGTACCCACGGGGACCCAAAGAGTCAATTTGACTTGGTATATTGAAAGATCCAAGACTGGGAGGTCGAGCATCCCTTAGGGGAGAAAGGGGGTTTGCACCAGAGTGGTATCAGTGCTATTATAGGATTGATTTATATAAAAAGAGGAGGCAAAGGAGAGGATTGGTATCAACAAGTGGTATCAGAAACATTAGCACAATGCCGCCTAGAAGACGTGTTGAGCCACCCATAGCAAACATAGCTATGGAAACATATATGAGAGAACTCAGAGCAAGGCTGGATGCCATGGAAACAACAAAAAGTAGAGCATCTGATGCTGGAGACATCATCGATGCAGAGAATGAATAAGTAGAAGTTGACAAAGTCATAGCAAAGGATGTTGAAGAGGAACGCTTGTTGAAAGAGGTTGTCAAGTTGGGAGCCAGAGCCAATATCGATTTCCCAATGTATGAAGGTAATTTAAACACAAAAAAGTTTCTTGATTGGATACAAGAAATGGACAAGTATTTTGACTATGAAGATGTCGAGGAGGAGAAAAAGGTGAGACATGTTATCACTAGGTTGAAAGGACATGCAACACTGTGGTGGGATGAAATGTAGGCCAATAGGAGGAACAAGGGGAAACAAAATATTAAGAGATAGGATAGAATGGTAGCCAAGATAAAGGAAAAATTCATACCCAAAGATTACCAAATAAATCTGTTGAGGAGGATGCAGAACCTAAGAGAAAAGTGGATGACTTTAAAGGAGTACATAGAGGAGTTCTACAGATTGAACATCAGGGCTGGACAAAGAGAGAGAGAAATGAAGAAAGAGTTTCTAGATACATCAACAACCTAATATATAATATCCAGGATGAAATCAGCATGGAAACAGTTAGAAAAGTAGAGGCTGCGTATCAGATTGCGCTGAAAGAAGAAGAGAAGTTGGTAAGAAAGAAGAGTCAACAAAATAAAGGTAGAAGCTTAAATAGAGGCAAGGGATTTGCCCATGATAAGATGAAAAATCGAAAGGGTGAGACAGAGAAATTGTTACACATCAAAATTACTAATTTCAATAATGACCTATTGTCATCATTACAAGTGTCTCATTTTGGTCTCAAGTGTCGCAAACATCATACCTTCATCTTGTCTATGTTGTGTCTCGAACGACATCACAAAGAACACTTGAAAACACCCTCAGAGACTGGTTTAAGAAGGAGAAATCATTTGATGAAGAGTACAAATATTTTTCCATGAAAAAAACCACTTAAAAATGAATTTTGAAGGCCAAATCTCCCCTACCCACTATGAGGGAGTGCCAGCGCTCCTTAACCTTCTTTAGGGGAGTGTTCCAGCACTCTGTGCACCCTTCTGAGGGAGCACTGGGATTTTTTGAGGAAATTTTGGGCAGCGCTCCCCTACCCACTGTCAGGGAGTGTCAATGCTCCTTGCCCTTCTTTTGGGGAGTGTTGAAATACTCTGTGCCCCATTCTAGGGGAGCGCTGGGCTGTTTGAGGAAATCTTGGGCTATTGAGGAAAATCAGGGAAAAATCCCCCTCATCTCTGGAGTTGGTTGGATTTAAATCTGAGGTGAAGGCTAGATCTTAGGGAATATCCACAACTGATGGAGAAGGGTCTTCAACCTATCCCAAGAATCTCTAAGGTGGTTGGGTCTCTCCAATATTATAAGAGGAGGCCTTCTCATGGTGAAAGAGAGATTGAGTTTTAGAGATACCAAACTTATGATCTCATGAGAACTGGTATTGAAGACATTGAAGGCATCAAACTTATGATTTGATAAGGGAGATAATAAGTGAAGCATAGCCATTTTGATTGTTGATTATTTGAGCAAGGGGCTGGACAAGGAGAGATGGAAGAGGCTACGAGAACTTCATCAAAGGTATGTAAGTATTGCTATTGAGTTCTCATTAATACATGTGCTTAGCCTATTTATTTCAAGGTTGTGTATGCCTACATGAACTTGTCTTTGATAGATAGATCTATTTTTGAATTAATAATGGTAGAATACGAAGTTGTTTTGTCTTTGATGTTATTGGATTGCAGGACTTGTTGAAGAGCTTGGGGGTCAAGGCTCAACTTGGACTGGGCAAGGAAAAACATCATAAAAAGGTACATCTTCTTCCTTTCTCTATTTCATTGACTTAGCTAGGTTTAAAAGGATGTCAATGAACAAAGTTAACACTTTTGTGTCTTGATCTTAGAGATTTAGGGAGAAATTGGCGACTCCATTGGGCATCAAAAATTTTATTTTTTTTTCCTTCCTTGGTCTTATTTTTGGGATTTTATCACCTTTAGATATTATTCATGTTGTGTTTCTGATTCTTAGCTATGTTGTTGGTTCTTGGATTCATTCCATGCACACTCAATTTATGGATTTTCCTGAGTTTTTTTATTTCTAGGAAAGTTTTTGAGTTCTGAGAGGCCGGTGCTCCCCTACCTCTAATATCAAAGTGATGGAACTCCCTTGCAGGCTCCCACAAAGTGCTTCTACGCTCAAGTACCCTTGACACCAGAGCGCTGGTTTTTGTTTTTCTAAACAAACTTTTGGGAGTTGATATCTGAGTCTACTTTTTGTTGATTCATCTGCTCAGGGTTGATACCATCTTAGTGTGTCCTTATTTTGGCCTCCAACATCTTGATTTCTAAGAATTGATTATTTTTTGTTTGGATTGTTGACATTTTTTCTTCCTTACTTTGAGTCACTCTTCTTCTTTGAAGATTTAGAGTCAATTTACTATTTTCTTCTCATTTATCTGATTGAATGAAGCTATTGTAAGGAAATTCAAAGATCTTTCCACTGTTCCATTTGATCTTTCAGGTCATTTTTCCCAAACAATTCCTATTGTATTTACTTACAGTTTCCCACCTTTTATATCACTTTTACTTTTTTATCATCATCTATCAGCCTTCTCCTACCTTCATTAGCAATTTCACTATTTTTATGCATTATGGGTGAGTTTTTCTTCAATTTTTTTTTATTGTTTTTTGAATTTTTGGGTGGATCAATGCCCCTTTGTAGTCCATATAGGAGTGCTAGAACTCCCCTGCATTTCTTTAGGGAGAGTTGCAGCACTCTGTACCCTTGGAACATGCAGCGTTGGTCTCCTTTTTGGAGGCGTTTTTCTGTTTTCTGCTCAGATTTTCTCATCTTATTTTGTGGAAGTATTTACCCATACTTTTTGATTGGTTTGTGAAGTTATTTAGGTTGATATTTGGTGCTTATAACCCCTTATTGTCTTGATTGGATCTTGAAAATTTTTCCGAAATGTGAAATTTCCCCTACTTGTTTTGTCGGGACAATTTGAGTGATTTCTCTTTATCCCTGTCTTTTCTTGGATTCTACTCTACATCTTCTAGAACTCCTTTAATGCTTGATTGGTTGTAGAATCCTTGATTGTGTTATTGTCATAATAAGTTTCTACTTTTTTTCTTTCATACCTCACTTCCTTGAGTGCATGCTTTGTTTGTAGCCTTTTTGCTTCATGTCTTTTGCATCTGCATTTGACTCTTTCTTCTGATTGAAAGTAGTAGAACATCAAAGGATTTGTATTTACTTTATGTATAAATCATAATAAAACAAAGAAGATAATTGCATTCTTTATTTTGGGTAGTGAAACTAGTTTGCATTTGAAGTAGCGGAATTACATGGTTTTTTGCATTTTGGGACATTGTGCAGTTGCAATGATAAATGTTTTCTTCTTCTCATAATATCACTTTCATCAAACTGATGTTTTTGCATTGTCATTTATTTTCATTGTTTAGAGTCGGTCAAAACATCATTTAGTCCAATCCATGTTCCTCTTGAGTAAACAACAACCTTAAAATCAAGCGCTAAACTAAAATTTATCAGACATTTTTTCTGTTAGCAAACCTACATTAACTTAAGGTGTAGGGATTTGGAATAGGTTGAAAGGATAAATTTCCAAAGATTTCAAACAAACTTAATATCTTACGATAGGGAGAGAAAATCCAATTTTCGTTTAAGCTTACAGGGATCCCCCTCTCATACAGGGGTTACGGACGAGGTCGTGTTCGAGAGAGATACATAGATTATCCCTCTATGGTTTGATTGTTCGTAGTAGTCAGATCATATATTGAAGGTTATTCTTAAGGTTCAACTATATTCTTTTGTTCTCAGTGCTTCGTGAATTCTGAATCCGTTCGGAGTCCTTTGAATTTCTACTAGTCCAGTTGTCCTCAGTTCTCTTGAAGGATTTCAGACTTGTTATCCTGCCCATATGTTCAGACTAGACTCTCGACTATACCCACCTAGGGGTTGACTGGAAGTTGGTGACCTTATTAGCCATAATATTCAGGGTCTTACACAAGGTGTCAGTGAAGGGAAGTCTCACTATACCTGGAACAGACGTTGGTCAAACTAACTTGGGCTCCTTGGAGGGTAAATCCACAATTACTGCATGGAAGCTTACACCAAGGCATAAGTTCATTAAGAAGGTCTCCAACATAACTGATCCACCCGCCAACATAATTGATCCACCCACTCTATCCATGCCCCTTCCTATATTGATCTTGCGACGTTGGATTTCATCACCAACTAGTGGTTTCATTGTGGGAAGTTTTGTTTGATTGTTTTCTTCTTAGATTCATAGCATGTGTTGTTTGTTTTATTTAGTGGGCCTTAGGTTGAGTCAGTTCTAATGGGGCACCAATGGAGGAACCTATTGTCCTGGGGAACCTTTCACCTTTCCTTCTTTTGGAAACATTGGTCCTTTGTACATCACCACAATGAGTCTTCCGGGACTCACCATCGGATTACCGGTTTGGTTGTTCCCCACTTCGATGATCTCAATTATTCCCAGTGCTTCATATGCACCTAATACCTCATATGTAATTACACCACCCACACATCAACCTCATGTCTACTTTTCACCTTCTTCGTACATTAAGTCTCCTTCCCTTTATCCTTATTCTCATAGTGAAAGTTATAAAGCAAGTAGCCCGGTTTATAAGAAGAAGAAGAAAGGGAAAGAGAAGAAGAAAAAGAACCTAAAAAGGACCAAGTCTCTAACCATATCATATGTTGGATCCATGCAACCAACTACTAGTAATCGTACTAGGAGTGTTGATGAGGTCGACAAGATTAAAATGAAGAATCTAAAACCCAAATTCCCTTGCAGTCTTTGTAAGGGTGACCACTTTCTGAAGGATTTCCCTGGTCTTTCCAAGGTCTTAGAAATGTGGTCCTCCACATCATTTTCCTCTGCTAGACATGCTGGTGATGCGCTGTAAACTAGTGACATTAAGGTTGGTAGGAACAATACCATTGTCAAATTTGATTGCATGTTATGCGAAGGTGATCATTATTCTCAACTTTGTCCTCGTATGGATGAGGCTTCTTCTCTTTTGGAAAAGATTCAACTCCCAAATGGTTATCATAATATTTTCCCCAACCCATTGTTAGTTGATAGAATGGTCAATCTGGTTCCATCCCCAGTCAATCTAGTTGATCAGGTGGTCAATCTAGTTTCATCCATAGTTGAACTAGTAACCAAAGTAGTTGATCTAGTTCGATCATCGATCAACCCCACTTTTCATATGAAAAGTGAAACCCAAGTGACTGATCCAGTCCCGTCATCAGTCAGTCCCACCTTTCATTTGAAGAGTGCCAAAGTTGTCAATCCCACTCCTCCTCTAACGAGTGCCAAAGTGGTTGTTCCAGTCCCTTCATTAGTCAGTCTAGTTGATCTGTCATCAATCTGGTCACATCCTTAGTTGAACCAGTTGACAAAGTGGTTTATTTGATCCCTTCTTTGGTCGATCATGCTCTCCCAATAGACCTTGCAACCCAAGAGGTCAACCTGTTTCCACCTGTCGACCCCATTCTCCCCTTGAAGAATGAAACCCAAGTGGTCGATTTTTTGTCATTATCAATAGATCCTACTCTCCTGCTAGAGAGTAAACCCGATACCTCCCACATTTTTCTCATTGATACATAAACTACCATTATGGGAGGCATTCCTCCTTCTTCCATGAAACCCCCTCAAGGTAATAAGGCCATCCTTTTTTATTGGGGTGTTCTAACTAGACCACGTCTTCCCTCTCACATTCCTTTCAAGATTACAATACAGGTTTGTGGTCGGGACGTTCCTCATGCACTGATAGATGAAGGTTCATCCGTTAGTATTTTGTCCTCTATTGCTTGGCAAGATTTGGGTTATCCTCAACTTCTACCGGTTACCCAAACTCTGTTCAATTTTAACAAAAGGACCAGTCACCCTTTAGGGATCCTTCCCTAGTTTCCCATAACTTTAGGATGAAAAACTGTCTTTATTGATGTTATGGTAGTCCAGGATCCATTGGATTTCGATTTACTCCTTGGGAGAGATTATGTCTATGACATGGAAGCTATTGTGTCCACTTTTTTTCGTGTGATATCTTTCCCGCATGATGGAAGAATTGTGGTTGTTGATCAACTTTGATGCATTGGTCCTGACTTGATTACCAACCCAATGAACTCCCTAAAAGGTTCTTATATGCAGTCAGTATCACCCCTGCCATAGGTCAATTATGTGGCGTTGTCTCCCATGAATTCAACTTCCGATGAATTAGATCTGGTAGTTGATATGGTGACATCTTCAGTAGGGCTATTGGAGCCTGATCTACTTACCCCTATAGCCCTCGACATGTGTTCCTTCCATAGCATTGTTCTTCCATCCAGTGAAGATCTCTTAGAAGCCATGAACAAGTTTTATACCTTGACATGGTTTCCATCCAGAGCATTATCCTCCTGGAAGCCATGATCAAGAAGAGTCCATAATCATAGTTTCTCTTCTCTGTGGAAATCTTGTTAAAAAATGAAACAAAAGTCACAAGCATAGTTTTCCTCTTTGTGGCAAGCTCGTTAAAAAATGAAATGGAGGCTACGAGCATAGTTTTCCTCTCTGTAACAAGCTCGTTAAAAAATGAAACAAAAATTTGGGGATTGAGCCCGGAGCCTTGAGCATAGTTCTTTTCATGTGTCATTATCATTCAAAAATTAAACAGTCACCTCTCATACCAAGTCGAGTCTTTCATTAGGTATCGTTTTTAAACCTTCATTTCATCCACCTGTATCCTTTTTCTCCATCTAGTACAGAAATTGGTGACAACCTCAAATTCGGTGAATGATTTGAAGCTTGTGGGGCATGTCTCCAGCCTTTGATTATCTTTCTGGATTTATGCTACTAGATTTTCAAGCTGGGGGCATAGTACCGACCATCCATGGGTATCCCAACCTTTTGAAATTACGTTGGGAATTTACAAGCATAGTTTAATTTTGTTTCAAGCTTGTGTAAAAATGAAACCAATATCGAGATTAGTCTTTGTTCTTTATCACACTCAAAAATACATGAGAATGTAACCGAGTAGAATTTTAACACTTTTTCTGACTCGTAAAGGTTATATGAAAAAGGAACCCCCTGGAGTCTCCTTTAATCTCTTTTCAGACTCTCTAAACATGAAAATATTGTCGAGTGATCTTGCTTCCTTTCACACTTTTTAAAAGGTTTGAAAGGTCATCTTGCGAGTGGTAGTTTATCCCTTTTTTGGCCTCGCGAGACTAAAATTACGAAAAAGGATAACCCTGGAGTCATCTTTAAGTTCTTTTCAGACTCTCTAAACATGAAAAATCACCAAGTTTATGTTCTCTGGACTCATTAAAAAAATCATACATTTAAGGGCCGATATGGGACAAAACCCTTACTTCTTCTAGTTCGTTAAACAAAGAAAGTGAGACTTACCAAAGGTGAGTTATATTGAGCATGTGTTATCCTACTCGAGCTCCTTAAATCAAAAAGAGGTACTTGTCTATCTGGATGGGGGAAAAAATTGAAGGAAGTAAGCCAATAATTTTTAGGGAACATTACAGGTCACTCTTACAGTCACCCTTGAACATGACACTTTGTCTTTCCATACATTTTAATCCACTGAACCTCTGCACTAAACCAATCCTCTAAGTTTCCTTACTCCTTTGGGACACCCAATGAAAGTCACAGTGTCCATTACATAATCATGTTTTGGTCCATGTCATGTTTCTGATGTTGTGCCTCAGTGTTCAAGGGAAGTATCTGCCTCAAGAGTCAACCATCACAAATATCCTATTTCAATACCCGTGTCAGTCCATGTTCATTTGATCCACCAATTTACATCTTTGTGTCAATTTCGTGTCGTTGATGGGGGATACATAAAGTCCATCCTTCGACAAGTCTATTCTTGTCGACTTCAACACATTATACAGGAATTAGACTTAGAAACTAGTTAGTACCTTGGGACCTACATGCCTCAATGGAAAGCCTCCTCACTTCCCACATTGGGTTTACATCATTGACCTCTGATCGGATGATTCCATGGATGTTCGACTTCGGCTCATTTATTCACATTCATTGGAATTTACTAGGGTACCTTGGGAATCATTGACATCAATGGTGATTTCCCTTGCACTTGTTAATGGTTTACCTCAGATCGGTAATCAAATAGTTTCTGCCATGTTCAACATCAAGACATCTATTCACATGGTTAGACTCATACCGAATCAGGATTGGTAAGAATACCTTGGGTTGAGTGATCACTCTGATATGTACTTTACCCAAGTTGGGATGGAGTTTCTCTTGAATATTGACACATATACTATCACATAGATCCACTTTGTATTGGTCCGTGGCTATGTCTTGTTGTCTCATAGATCCACTGTGTATTTTTTGTGCCTACAATTAGTTGATGTCAAGGAAGTATAGATCCATATTGTATCTTTGGTGGCTATACTATTTGTTAAAATAATTATAGATACGCAGTGTATCTTATGGCGGCCATGCCTTGCAAGTCTTTATCACCCAAGCATAGGTATGCCTACCTTGGGTTTGAAACATGTCATAATATGTGTTTGATGGTTGTGTGCAGCTTCTACCAATATTTCTGCATCCACACCCTTGCTCAAAAAAGTCTACAAAGTACTTCATTCATCAGTTTCCCTCTTCTAACTTCACACTTTGGAGGGAAATCTGTTACACATCAAAATTACTCATTTCAATAATGACCTATTATCGTCATTACAAGTGTCTCATTTTGGTCGCAAGTGTCACAAACATCATACTGTCATATTTCCTATGTCGTGTCTCGAATGAAATCACAAATAACACTTGAAAACACCCTCAGAGACTGGTTTAAGAAAGAGAAATCATTTGATGAAGAGTAAAAAGATTTTTCCATGAAAAAAACCACTTAAAAATGAATTTTCAAGGCCAATGATCCCCTACCCACTGTTAGGGAGTGCCAATGCTCCTTGACCTTCTTTCGGGGATAATTCCAACACTTTGTGCACCCTTTTGAGGGAGCACTGGGATTTTTTGAGGAACTTTTAGGTAGCGCTCCCCTACCCACTGTCAGGGAGTGTCAGCGCTCTTTGCCCTTATTTTGGGGAACGTTGAAATACTCTATGCCCCATTCCAAGGTAGCGTTGGGTTGTTTGAGGAAATCTTGGGCTATTGAGGAAAATCAGAAAAAAACCCCCTCATCTCTGGAGTTGGTTGGATTCAAATCTGAGGTAAAGGCTAGATCTTAGTGAAGATCCAAAACTCATGGAGAAGGATCCTCAACCTATCCCAAGAATATCTAAGGTGGTTGGGTCTCTCCAAGATTATATAAGGAGGACTTCTCATGGTGAAAGAGAGATGGAGTTTTAGAGATACCAAACTTATGATATCATGAGAAGTGGTATTGAAGACATTGAAGGCGTCAAACTTATGATCTCATAAGGGAGATAATTAGTGAAGCATAGGCATTTTGATTGTGTATTATTTGAGCAAGGGGATGGACAAGGAGAGCTAGAAGAGGCTACTGCAACTTCATCAAAGGTATGTAAGTATTTCTATCGAGTTCTTATTAATACATGTGCTTGGCCTGTTTCTTTCAAGTTTGTGTATGCCTACATGAACTTGTCTTTGATATATAGATCTAGTTTTGAATTAATCATGGTAGAATAGGAATTTGTTTTGTATTTGATGTTATTAGATTGGAGGACTTGTTGAAGAGCTTGGGGATCAAGGATCAACTTGGACTGACCAAGGAAAAACATCATACAAAGGTACATCTTCTTCCTTTTCTCTATTTTATTGACTTAGCTAGGTTTAAAAGGATGTCAGTGACCAAAGTTGGCACTTTTCTGTCTGGATCTTAGAGATTTAGGGTTCAAGGGGAAATCCACTTTTCCGCAAGGGGATTTTCCGGTAACAGAAACCACATAGTCACTTTGAGAGAGGAGGAAGTTCCCAATGAAAAGAGAGTGGTTGTAGAAACTATTTTCCCAAAGGAAGAGGAAGCGGAAGAGGAGAAGAAGTGAGATGTTATGCCTGTGGAAAAACAGGGCACATGTATTGGGATTGTCCCAAGAGTAAGAAAGAAGGCGACGAAGCTCATATTTTGGAAGTGCAGAAGTGATATGTTGAGGTAGAAGGTGTAAAGGACGGGAATTCCTTGATGATGAATAAGGTTCTTTTGAAGCAAGATCCAGAGACTGAAAAGCCAGTGCAGAGGAAAAATTTGTTCAGGACATCTTGCAAAACGAAGGATAGAGTTTGCAAGGTAATAATTGATAATGGGAGCACTGATAAAATAGTATCCACAGAGATGGTGGAGAAATTAGAGCTGGAGATGACTTCACATATGATGTCGTACAAAGTCTCATGGTTGCAAAAAGTTCAGCAGGTAACAATAACTAAGAAATTCCTTGTTGAATTTAAAGTAGGTGGACATAGGGATGAAATCATGTGTGATGTGATTCCCATGGATGTATGTCATATTTTGTTGGGAAGACCATGGAAGTATGACATGAATGGAATTCATGATGGGAGGAGGAATACCTACATTTTGGAGAAGAATGGTAGGACACACATGTTGTTTCCAATTGAAGAAAAGAAAGTTAAGGATGGAGCCAACACATGCATACTTCTCATGAGCAGGAAGGAACTTGTTGGTTGTGGAGCCTGATTATCTTCCTGATTCAGAAGTCCTTGCTTTCAGCCGTGTTTATACCCCATGAAGTATTTACACCCCATAAGTATGTACACTCTTCCACGTGGGGGAGTGGAGAGAGGGGGTACCCCCTCTGCGGGGTCCGGGGGGCCTATCCTCCCAGATGGGGGGTCTGGGGGCAAGCGGGCCCCTAGCGAGGGTTCGGGGGCGAAGCCCCCAAAGAAAAAATTGCCTTGTAAAAGTATATTGTAATTTCATTGTAAATCTTGACCGTTCATTATAAGGTCGCAGATCTAACGGTAGAGATTATGTTAGGGTTTTTTCCCTAGAAGGAAACCCTCTTTTATGAGGGAAATGTATTGCGGCTACTGAGGATGGTGAATATTGTATTCTGAGAGAGGAGACTGTGAGAGAAAGAAGAGGAAGTTACAGTGGGTTTTGTTGTAGGTTGTATCCCTTCATTTGCTGGATAATAATAAAGGAAGGACCTGGCAATTTCTCTGGTGGATGTAGCCCACACTGGGTGAACC
>JASDQU010300720.1:0-13890 GCA_032191745.1 Picea mariana
TATCTACCAGGTTAAGTAGACCCCCTAAACAATACTCTCCTACATTGTATTATTTATTGTTGACTTATTCTGGTGAACCAAAATGTTATGAAGAGGCAATGTAGGTAGACACTAAAAAGGAGTGGGAGAAAGGCATGAAAGAGGAAATGGATTCCCTGGTAAATAACTAGACTTGAGATTTGGTTCAGTTTCCTGTAGGAAAAAAAACATTGTAGAATAAATGGGCTTACAAGTTGAAGGAAAAAGATGGAGGTAAAAAGCGATACAAGGCTAGACTTGTTTTAAAGGGGTTTGCAAAAAAGAAAGCTATATATTTTGATGAAAAATTTTCTCATGTTGTTAAAATGAATTCAATTAGGACTATTTTAATTCCTGTGGCAGTAGAAGATTTGCATCTTGAACAATTATATGTAAAAACAACTTTTTTCCATGGGGATTTGGAGAAAGAGATTTATATGAAACAACCACAGGGGTATGAGGTCAAAGGGAAGAAGAATTTGGTATGAAGGTTGAAGAAGAGCTTTTATGGCCTAAAGAAAGCTCCAAGATAGTGGTATTTGAAGTTTGACAGGTTTATGATAGAACAAGGTAATAGTAGATGTCATTCTGATCACTGTGTTTATTTTAAAAGGCTAGAAAATGGAAACTATATTATATTGATATTGTATGTAGATGACATGATTGTTGTAGGGTCTAATATGAAGGATATAAATGCGCTCAAGAATAAATTAGCTAATTCATTTGTGATGAAGGATTTGGGTGCTGCAAATAATATCCTTGGTATGAAAATAACAAGATACAGGAAAAATCGCAAATTGAGATTGTCTTAGGGTGAGTGCATAGAGAAGGTGTTGGAAATGTTTAGAATGCAGAATGAAAAACCAGTTAGTACACCTTTGGACAACCATTTCAAATTAACTAAGGAAATGTGTCCCAAGACACATGAGGAGATATATAATACATGTCCAGGGTCCCTTATTCATCAACAATTGGTAGCTTGATGTATGCGATGGTTTGCACAAGACTAGATATTGCACATGCAGTGGGAGTTGTGAGCAGGTATATGAACAATTTAGGTAAAGAACATTGGGAGGTAGTAAAGTGGATTATCAGGTATTTGAGAGGTACTGCTACTCATGCATTATGTTTTGGAGGTTCAGACGTTGTTCTACAAGGATATGTTGATTCATATATGGAAGGTGATAAAGATAACATGAGGAGCACCACATGGTATTTTTTTACTATAGGTGGAACAACAATAAGTTGGATTTCAAAAATTCAAAAGGTTGTTTCACTTTCAACAACAGAAGAAAAGTATGTTGCTGCTACAGAGGCTAGTAAATAAATTATTTGGTTCCAGAGGTTTATGGAGGAATTGGGAAAAACGCAGGAGAATAGCAAGTTGTACTGTGACAATGAGAGTTCCATTCATCTCACAAAGAAATCAACCTTCCATTCGAAGACTAAACATATACAACTCAGGTACCATTTCATATGATCCATCTTGGAATATGAACATTTGAATTTGGAAAAGATACACACTAGCCATAATCATGCATACATGTTAACAAAGGGAGTAACCAGGGAGAAACTGAGTTTCTGCTCAGTTTCAGTTGGTATTCAAGCATGAAGATGAAGATGATAAATTTTCCAGGTCCAAGAAGGATCATAGTCCAACAGATACAATAGTGATGGAGTTGTTGAGATCAGTGTCCAAGTGGGAGATTTTTGGTTGTGGAGCCTGATTATCTTCCTGATTCAGGGGCCTTTGTTTTCAGTCATGTTTATAGACTTTACACCCCGAAATAATGTACACTCCTCCACGCGGGGGAGTGCCAGTGGGGATTGCGGGCCCCCGAAGGAAAAAATTGGGTGTGTTGTAGGTTGTATCCCTTCATTTGTTGGACAATAATAAAGGAAGGACCTAGAAATTTCTATGGTGGACGTAGCCCACACTGGGTGAACCACATATATCCGTGTCTCTATTGTATTGTGTATCTTCTGTGTTTTATTTCCACATTTTTTTTTTTAAATTTTCTTACTCCACAATCCTATTTTTATAACACTAACAACCCACCACCAACCTTTGAATCCACTTCTCTTTTCCCTTTTGTAATGTCTTTTTCATCTTATTGAAACAATTTTTCAGTTAGGGTTTCATTTTCCCTTTTTAAATTTGAACTAAGATATTCGTTCCATCAATTGGGACCCACTTTAGAAGTTCAGGAATTTCTTTAAATAAATTATTTTCCAAAAATAAATTGTTTCCAATCCCAAAAATAGTCCTGATTGTGATTTAATTTTTTTGGGGAATAGGGTGGGAAAGAGCATGAAATAGAAAATACATTGCTGCAGATAATCGAAGAGGAACAAAAAATTTAAAGACAAGGGTGGTGTCTATAGACATCGTTACATCACATAAGGAGAGCACACTATGTTTAGAACATCACAATGCATACTTTATCTATATCACATGATCACGATAATGATAATGAAATAAGGGGTCTACTTTTTATAGGCTCAAGATCTAAACATATTCCATAGAATCTAAAATATCTTTTCCACATGTAACTGTTGGTTGTTAAACTTGACTTCTCCAAATCCATGATGTCGAGTTGGCTCTACAAGGATACTCGACTAGACTGACTGTTCGTCCAAATCGTAGTCGATTTTTGGATGGTCGATCCACCTCCTGAATATCTTCGACTTGTGGTTTTCTATCTGACCAACAAGCACATCGACTACTCAACTACTTGATCTAATTTTCTAGTCAATCACTTGTCCAACTATATCTAGGTGTACTTCGACCTCTGGATCGAATGAACCCAAAACATGTGTGATGAACCATCAATTATTGATGTTCCATCACCCCTCCCCACATCAACACATGTCTTGGGAGATTCAAGAGTTGAAATTACATAATTATGAAACCCTCCCATAATTGCAGCTTCTTGAAGCCCAAGCATCATGAAGAGCTTGAAAAATATGGCTTCAAGTAAAGGTTTGGTGAAGATATCAACAACCTGATCATTCGTTATGCAATATTCAAGAGAGACAACATTATCATTAACCAACTATCTCAAATAATGAGCATGAATCTCAACATGCTTCACTTACTATGGGAAACAAGATTGTCAACAAATTGTATAGTACTCTTGTTATCATTGTTGAAATATTTAATATTACTAAGAAGGGGGGGTGAATCAGTACTGGACAATTTTATTTCTTTTTCCCCAAAATATTGTTTCAAACACTTTTATATTACCATAAGTAAATTGAACATATATCACAGTTTTAATGAACACATTCACCAAACATAGAATTTTGAGGTGGAACCCAGATTGGGAGATTTTTTTTTTCACAAATAAATATCAATTCAATTGTAAAAAACTTCCCGTGAGGACACCAATCCTATGTAGGCACCAACCTACAAATAGATGAGGACACTAATTCTCTTGAGCACCAACTCAATGAATTCAAGCAGCAACCTGTGAATAAATGAGAATACCAATCCTCTTGAGCACCAACTCAGTACCTTCAGGCACCAACATGTGAATAGATGAGGACACCAATCCTATGTAGGAACCAAAATACAAATAGATGAGGACACCAATCCTCTTGAGAATCAACTCAATATCTTCAGGAACTAGCCTTAGGAGTCAAATCTCACAAAAAAATTGAGTCTTCATTTCTTCTCCACATAGTTTATGCGATATGAACTTCACTCCTCTCGCTTATTGTTTTAGATCCACAAAATTAGACCATCACAGTCCAAATCCTCTCTCAAAATTCTCCTCCTCATCATATATATATATATATATATATATATATATATATATATATATATGATGTGCTTGACCCCAATAATGATACATCCATAGGGTCAGCTCTAATTCTCTTTTTTCAGTTAAATCAAGCTCGAAATAGCCTCAAATTATTTCCTTGTTTTGTGTAGTTACTCAACAGTCGTTGGATCTTTCTTTGATTTAAATTATGATCGTCGATATTTTCACTACCTCACGCAATACTCTTTCGAAGTTAAATAGTCGTCAGATTAGGATATAGGATTGATCACATCCGTTGATCTTGTTTCCTTAGAAATGTTTAACAACATTTCGATCCACATCAGCCATTGGATATGGATCTTAGATCAATCTCCTTCGTTGATTTTTTTCTGCATTCCTTGGATATCAGGGCTTATTGAATCACTGTGACATCGGGACCACAGGCCCTTTTCTTTGAATTCATACATCTATTTGGTCTTACATCCGCGACATGGCATGACATATGTACTAGGTCCCTTTGATGACATGGTGCTGACATCATCCCATCTACGTGGACCATTCACTGTTTTAGACGTGTCACTGACATGATGTGTGACTGACATATCATTGATCGAGCCCTTAACATTGGTGATTTCTATTCTATTGATGTGGATTCCATGTGGGATGCTTATGTGTACCTTCAACATATAGCGTTCCTAGGATGTAGTATACTTAGCTACCCCCAGGTCGGTCTATGCTACTTCAAGCCAACTTTGGAATAATTTCTACTTCTGATCTAATTTTTAATTAATAAATATGCATTAACTATTCACATGCATAGATAAATATTCATGCTACAACATAAAAGTAATGAACCATATGTCACACACAACAATAACTAGCAAGAATGCATAGTATGGATACAAAATTCATAGATAAATAAATACACAACAGAATAAATACACAAGTAAATAAAACCATAACAGAGAGAACTTATATTTAATGAAACAAATCACCAACTGGTTGTAGACCAAGGACGTTCCAACCAACCGTAGAAATTATTGTTCCAAGTCTCAACAACAATGTCACCCCTGAGACAAGGCTATGAATCCACAAGGACAGTTCTAGAGTGTCACTCAGCTTCCCAAACCAGTCAACACTCAAGCTCTCATAGGATTTTTAGCACCCACAACAATCCAAGTACACCATCTCTCTTCAACACTCAAGCTCTCATAGGATTTTTAGCACCCACAACAATCCAAGTACACCATCTCTCTTCTACCCAGCCTACATAACCCAAGAGAATGGACCCCCTTATCTGCCATGCAGTCCCTCATACTATCCATATCCTTCCAGGGATCCAATGTATCTGGTCATGAATCTCCATGCCGGGACTCTTAGGATTCACAATTGTGAGAAAAACTAAACACATGCCAAAACATCTCAAACATGTAGGCCTTAATTCATGGTTGTAATACACCATTAGTCTTTACATCTAACAAAAACATGGCTCCTCTTCAACAATTCGTTTTCCCTTCCCAAGCCAAAAGTGAATGAGGAAAGGCGAGTGGGTGAAAGAGTCAATGGAGAGAGAACATGGTGAAAGGTGTGAACAATGAAAAATGAACCATGAGTGAGTGAGTGAATGAGTGAAGAAGAAGCAACCCACACCACAGACCAAAGATGGGTTTATGTAATTCTTGGAATTAATGAACCTTTTGGTGCCCCCCCAAGAATATCATGTAATTGTTATTCTCCATTAAAACAAAAATGGGTAAATAAAATATTAAATAGATAATTAGCCCCTCAAGTTCCATCTCTTGTGGAATCATATCCCCCTCTCTTGTGAAATCATATCCCCCTATAAATCTTGTCCTTGTCCATCTAGCAGCCAGTGATGTATTTTTTATTAATAATGATCAAAAATTAAATTTCCTAGGAACATTGGGCTCTTTCAATTGTTTGGGCACTCTGTCCTTTCATGGATTGACAAAATATATTATTTAATATGGGGCTCAAAACCTGGGGTGTTACATCCCCTCCCCCTTATTTTGGCACTATCCTCAATGCATATACAAAATAGAAAAAAAATTCAAAATTTATTCAAAAAGTTGCGGGTACTATTCCTGTATGGCATCTTCATGCTCTCAAGTAGCATCTTCAGGATTGTAGTAGGTCCACTGGAATTCGACCAGCTCTATAACTCGATTCTAGAGCATTTTGATTGTTTTATCCAATATTCACATTTGATGGACCTGAAAGTATCCCTCTGTCTCTACCTGAATCAGATGCCAATCAATAACATGGTTAGGATCATGTACATACTTTTTTAGCAAAGATACATAAAATACATTATGCACATTCATGGAAGCAGACAATGCAAGCATGTATTCAACTAGCCCCATTCTGTCCAATATCTCAAATGGACCACATAATCTGGTTGCTAGCTTTGTACAACTACCCAACTTCAAATAGCTCTTCTTGGGCTTCACTTTTAAAAGCACATGCTCCCCCACTTTAAATTCTCTAGTTGTCTTGTTCTTATCTACATAAATTTTCTGTCTATCTTGAGTTGCCTTTAAATTCTGCTTAATTCTAACCATCGAGTCTTCCATATACTTGAGCACTTTTGGCCCAAGTACTACCATGTATTGCATTTCCTATCATACAACGCTTCGAATGGGCTCATTTTCAATGAAGCTTGATAGCCATTATTATAGGAAAACTCAACCAAGTGTAAGTAATGTTCCCACTTAGATGGCTTATCCATCACACACATTATCAACATGTCTTCAATTACTCGGTTAACTCTCTCTGTCTTCCCATGTGACTATGAATGGTATGCTATGCTAAAGTTCATATTGGTACCAAATCTTTTAAACAATCCCCTCCAGAAATTTGAAGTAAACTTTGTATCTCTTTCTGAGACAATTTTCTTAGGTATCCCATGCAACCTAGAAATCTCCCTCATCTAAATTTATACAATATTAACTATTGTATGAGTCATTTTTATAGGAACAAAATGAGCAACCTTTGTCCATTTATCAACCATGACCATGATTGAATCATGGTGTCTTGTTGTCCTAGGAAATTTAGTTATAAAATCAATGGTTACCACTTCCCACTTCTTCTCTAGAATTGGTAATGATTGTAACAAACCCGTTGGGTGCCTATGCTCAACCTTCACTCTCTGACATTCCATACATCTGGAAATGTAATCAACAACATCTTTTTTCATTCCTGGCCAAAATAATTGGATTCTTACTATTGCAATTGTTTTCTGGTAACCAGGATGTCCGACATATGGAACATTATGAATTTCCATTAATATCAAATTCCTAAGTTCTTCGGAACTAGGAACAGAAATTATATTTTTATGCATAAGTAATCCATCTTCCTTCATATCATATTCTTTAATTTTCTGTTGTATATCTATGACAACAATATCTAAAATTCTTCTCTTTAAATATGACTGATGCATACTAACAACTATAGCATGCATGAGATGTACTCTTCTACTAAGTGCATCAACAACTTTATTTTCTTTTCCTTTTATATGCTCGATGTCAAAATCGTATTCACTTAAAAATTCCATCCATCTCGTTTTCCTGGAATTCAAAGTTGGTTGTTCAAAAAGATATTCCAGACCACTGTGGTATGTTTTTAATTCAAATCTCTTCCCTATGAGATAATGCCTCCACATCTTCAATGCGTGGACAATGGAAACAAGTTCCAAGTCATATGTGGCACAATTCATCTCATGTTTTTTAAGATTTATAGACTCATAACCAATGACATGTCCATTTTGAGTGAGGACTCCACCAAGTCCTTCCTTGCATGCATTTGTACATACCATAAAAATTTCATTTGGGTCAACAATGCTTAAAATAGGAGCACTACTAAGTAATTCTTTCAGTAGATTAAAGTTCTCTTCACACTCTGTTGTCCATTCAAATTTAATTCCCTTCTTTTGCAAATAAGTGATGGGATGAGCAATCTTAGAGAACCCTGCTATAAATATTCTATAGTAACCATCTAACCCCATAAAATATATGACTTCTGAAACATTCCTAGGTGTTGGACATCCTCTAATGGCTTCAATCTTCTGGGGATCCACTGCTATACCTTGTTCTGAAATAATGTATCCCAAGTAATGGACCTGTTCTTGGTAAAAAGTACACTTACTAAGCTTGGCATACAACTGATGTTCCCTCAACACTTGCAATACCAATCTTAGGTGATGTTCATGCTCTTCTTCTAACTTAGAATAGACAAGTATGTCTTCCATGAATACTATGAAAAATTTATCCAAATAATTTATGAATATGCCATTCATTAAGAACATAAAGACAGCTGGTGCATTGGATAGTCCAAATGGCACCACTACAAATTCATAATGCCCATACCTGGTTCTAAAGGTTGTCTTATCGATGTCTTCTTCTTTGATTCTTACTTAATGGTACCCTGATCTCAAGTCTATCTTTGAAAACATCTTTGCCCCTCTTAGCTGATCAAAGAGGTCATCAATTCTGGGTATAGGGTACTTGTTCTTTACATTGGATTTATTCAGCTGTCGAAATTCAATACACAGCCTCAAAGTTCCATCCTTCTTTTTGACAAAGAGTACTGGTGATTCCCAAGGTGAAACACTTGGACGTATGTACCCTTTCTTCAACATATCTTCCAACTGCATTTGTAATTCTTTTAATTATGGTTTACTCATTCTGTAAGGTGTTTTTGATACCAGGGAAACTCCTGGAACTAAATCAATAGAGAAATCTATCTCCCTCTTTGGTGGAAACCCTGTTATTTCTTGGAATACAACTTCAAATTCTTGTAGTACCGAAAATTCTTAAAGAATTTTCCCCTTTGTCTTTTCTGGCTCTTCCACATGGGCTACATACAATTGACATCCTTTTCTGAAACATCTTTTTAGTTGTAAGGCTGAAATATCCCTTGTAGAGATGGGTCTTGGAACTCCTTTCACAATGCTCTATTTTCCTTCTTCATCAAGACATGTAAATGTCTTGTTAAGACAATTTGGGACAACATGATTCTTTTCCAACCAATCCATTTGTTAGTTACTTGTCTCTCTTGCTACCTTTCTTGGGTCGACCTAGGTTCAGGTCTACAATGGTTTCCAACAAAACCCCTTTAAAACTATCGACCCCTCTGGTAAACCAGAAGGCAACGTAGTACACAGAGTGCACTGCGTAGTCTCATCAGAGATAGTTCTAATGGTGGCTACAACGCTCAAGTTCTTGTAGCCTGGGAATGAGTGGGGATCCAGGATTAAACTCTGTGATCTTCATTTGTTACTTTAACATTCATCTTATATTGAATACCCTGTCATTCTTATTCATGCATGTAAAATAACACATCTAACTAGTCATTCACGCATTTGTCTACCATCTAATCATTGACAATAAAGTAAATACACAATAATCAATCACATGACACATTATCTACTGTGGTTCACCCCTCCCGGGATACATACACAAATATTTGGCTTCTCTTCTCTTTTATTATGGTGTTTCCAAAACTATAGTGTCGCGCACATTACAACTCTCCATTAGCGGGTCGATATCTACAATGAGGTGGACAAGATCACACCAGACTCCTGATTCTATGATATAACCCTTCAGATATAATGTATTTACTCTCCTTAGCTCAACAACCTACAAAATAGATCGTATTTAAAGTCATTCTGTCTCCGAACGACATAGTAACAATGACCAACCAAAAAGGAACCATGTTCCAACAACCCTAGACCTGGACCTCCTAGGTACCTATTTATACATGTTTTTGGCTTACCAACCATTACATATTCTTACCAAAACCCTAACCCTATCATGGCTAGGTCTTCTTTCATGTGCGTCTCTCTTTGTTTCCTCTTCTGCATGCGCATTTGTCTTGCACGTGCTGCTTTTCCTGCATGTGTGTCTGCCTTACACGTGTTGTTTTTCCTGCATGCACGTCTTCCTTACACGTGCTACTTTTCTTGCCAGCTGTATTTCTCCCATGTCGTGATTTTATCCCAAAATGGGTCTGCGCCAAACATGCCCCCAACACTAACATCGTGACTCATCCCAGGTTACTGCTTAACTCCAACATCTGTCACTACTTGTGCCAGTGCTTCGTGCATATCTGCTATCCATTAGAACTTCTCCTGAGCCTGACTTCTCCTTATTGACATGGCCTCGACCACCTGCGTAGTGACTGGTGGTCATAATATCTCACCCCCCTCCAAGCCTATCTGTGCGAGGCACACTTTCATTGTGTATATTTCCACCACCAAATGTTCTACCTTTTCTTGTAGGGCCTCCAACTGAGTCTACCGTGCGATCTTCTGTGCCTACACCGCTTTTTCTTTTGCCTGAAGGTTCTTCATTTCTGTGAAATTCTTGATCTTCTCTAGTAGTGACATTTTCCTGTGTCTCTTCCTAACATCTTCCATTGCTGCATGCAATTTATCTTCCTTTCCTTGCAACTCTTGTAGGCTCCCATCCTTTAATAGCTGTGTCCATCGCTGGCCACTCTTTTCCAATAATTTTTCCACTCTATGTATGTTCTGCACAATTTTTTCTGCAGCTATTGTCACGTGTTTCTCTCTTTGCACTTGACTTGCTGGAGGAGTACTAGGTACTTTGCGCTCCTCCAGTTCCTTGATCTGCTCTTTATGTTGTGCCAGGGCCTGTGTTATTTTCCTCATCTTCTCTTCAAAATATGCTTCTTAAGATTATGCGCTGTCGGGGATGGCTTGAAATAATCCACTTATCTGTTTCTCCATCTCCTCCACTTTTTGGTGTGCTAGCTTTCTCTTGCACGCACATGATTTGACTTATTCTTTGAGGAAACTTGCGTGCAAGTGATCCAGTTTTAGTATATGGTTGTTTGTTCACTTATGGATTTTTATGATGATGTTGATGATTATGATATTATGTTATTTGATATCTATGTATTAACATATGCTATTGACGAGTTTCCTATGAGTGTGCAAGACACTTGACAGATTGAAAATTCCAATGTCATCAATGGACCTCCTTGGACTCTGGATCAAGTCAGGGAGTGGACTGTATTGGTTTGGGTATTTTTATCTTATGCATATGTGACATGTGATCGGGTATATTATGATGTTGTTTATGGATCATTGACAGTATTTCATTGATGGATGCAGGCTTACGATTTCTTGCTAATCAAATTCACATAAGGAGTAAAGGGGCCATGCAAAACAATTAGATATTGAGGGAGAGGTGTGGAAGCAACCCTGCCACAACCTACTAGCACTCCTGTCGTGGCTCGAATTGTAGGTTAATGATAACCTATTTCGAGAGATCCATGATGCCATGAGGGCATACTAAGATAGTCATTCACAAAGATTCTAAAGAGCGCACAATAATGCAAGGTCCTTATTCCTTAGAGGCCCTTAGTCTCTCACAAGATCGCCTGATGGAGTATTGACTCCAAGGGTTAGAAAACTACCAAAACCAGTAAAAGGCGAGTGGCACACTTGGAGAAAATAGTGCGCCTTGAAGGGCACGTCGCATAAATAAAACCCGAATAAAGGCGAGTGGCACCCTTGAAGCATAGAGTGCATCTTGAAGGGAACATCGAGATTTTTAATAAATGTGAGTCAATGAACCTAGGTGCCTAGAAAAAAATAATTGTTTTGACATTGTCGGACTTAAAATAATTATTAAATGGGTAATTTTTATTAATTATAAAATCTCCTTAAAAATTCTAAGCCTGGTTTAAAAAATTGAGACTAATTCTAAAGTGGGTAAGAAGAATAAAAATTAAATTATAAATTTAATAAATGGCGGGGGATAAAGTAAAATCAAGTTAGGAATCGAAAGAGTAAAAAATTATATCTAAATATTTAATTATATAAATGTGTGCGAAAGAATACCAAATTGGAAACTAAGATAAGAAAGAAAATACATGTAAAAGGATGTGGAAGCATAGAAAGGTATCTAGTCTAGTCTAATTAAAGAACTTTCCTAAATGAAACAAAGCTAAGTTTTAGAAAAACGTCAGTCATTAAAAGGGAAATAGAGGGAACAAAGGGACAAATAAGAGTAATTTTAGGAGCGCTTTTAGGATGGGTGAGGGAAATTGACATTTAATTAAATTAAATAGTGAATGTTTGGTGCAAATGACGAAACAGGTGACAAGTCTACCGAGGAGAGTAATTCCTAATTAATTTAAAAAAAACAAATTAAATTTGCAAATGGCAAGTGGTCACTGAGAAAAATTATATAAAAGAAATAGCTGAGAGGAGGAATGGATCATGACTGGTATGAGTAAAGTTATGCTGCCGAAATTTCTTTGACCGATTTTACTTGTGAGAGTTGGGATACTCAGCTCGAGAAAACGAGTGGTAGCTTGACCTTGCGAGGCGAGCTGGGAGCTAGAGTTTTTTGGTTGTGTTTGTGCATGGCCCCTTTGCGGCTTGGGGGGCTAAGGGGGAAGAAGAGTACCCCTAGCGTTGGCTGGGAGGTACCAGTGTAGTCTCGACGGTTAGCAGGCGTGAGATAGGAGGGAGTGCAAGCATGGAATAACAACTTCAGATTTTTCGCCTTCGCTTACGGTAATCCTAAACTGAGATCGAATTCATTAAGTTTCAAACTAAAATGTAGTTTGATTCTATTGTATAGTATTGTAAATTTAGGGTGGATGATTTTTTAGTAAACGATATGATAAAATGTTTTGAAATTTTGTTTCTGGACACTGAAACCACCACCTTGATTTTTCCAACCACTGGTGCGCCCTTCCATTTCTCTTTACTTTGACAAATTTTGAGTGGCTAAGAGAGCCATTCCTTGTCATTTTACCTTGACCAAATTGTATGCTTAGTGGACCATGTCCTTTCTTTCTCTGCGTTTTTATCTAAACTGGACAATCTTTCTTTTCCCCTTTATCTTTTCGCCCAGCATGCAGTGACCCTTTCATTTTAAACTTTCTCCCCATACCTTCCTATGAAGTTTTGGGGTATTGAGTGGAGTGCTTTGCATTTTGTTCTCTATCTATACGAGTCTAGAAGAGGGTAACAAATGCGTTGTTGTTGTTTAATCACTAGTCTAGTTGGGTTGCAGGATTCTCTTTACGTAGTGAACCCCAGCATGAGATCGTTTTATGTTAGTGACCGGTGCAACCCAAGGGGAGTGCCTCTGCGTTAATACCATACCCATTGCCTCAACCCCAAGCACTTCATTTTTCCCTCTATTCACAATCGCCGAATGATTGGTGTCTTCTGCTTCACATTTCCGAGAAGCAAAGGCTATGCACCTTCTGCCTTGAACAACGTCTTCACCTTATGATTATTCTGCGTTTTATTATTATTATACTGGCGAATTCCTCAAGAAGTTTGCGATGGCATGCTTTCCCTCAACGTTTTTTTATGATTATTATTCACGTGGCCTTTTTCTCTGTGTTTTGGAAACCCAGGGTGTTGGCCCCTCTCTCTTTACCCATTGAAACACTTCATTATATCTCTGCATGTTTCCTTAATAACTCAGAGAAATTTATGCTTCCTTCTCTCTGTGATTTACTTCCGTTTTACATAGTGTTTTTCCTTACAAAATCTCAACGTTTTTGTCTAAATAACTCAACGAAATTTATGCTGCCTTCTCTATGCGATTTACCTCATTTGTACACAGAATTTTTGTATATTCCCTCAACGAATTTATTCTTTTTACCTCTGAGATTTGCTTGCCTTCTTTCCAGCATTAACGATTCCCTCAATGAATTTATTCTTGTTACCTCTGAGATTTTATTGCCTTCTTTCCACCATTAACCTCTGTGAATCTTTGATCACCATCAATGAATTTATTAGAAGCATTGAGTCTGCGATTGTGCACATAAGGACGCCATGTGTGCATTGACGAGGGGCAAAACTTTTGAAACTTGTGTGGAAACATTTTTCTATTGATTGCGAGGTCCATTTTTGGGCTAGTTAAACTTCAGTTAATTATTATTGATAAGAGTCTATAATTAAAAATGAAAAGGTTTTAATGCTTTCATTTAATTGTTATTTTTCCATTATTCAGATATTTGAATAAAATTTATATTAGAATAATATTCATTGTAGGAAAAAGGTTGAGTACCTTTCATTAGAATTTTATTT